>JACEEZ010002879.1:0-42500 GCA_016584305.1 Chionoecetes opilio | reverse complement strand
CACCTCACATACACTAGACAGGACCACCTCAAACACAGACAGGACACCTCAATACACCTAGACAGACACCATCACATACACTAGACAGACAACTCACATACACAGACAGACACCTCACAACACTATAGACAGACACTCACTTACACTAGACAGACACCTCACTACACTAGACAGGGAAACACCTCACATACACAGACAGACCACCTCACATACACTGAAGACACCACATATACACAGACAGACACCTCAATACAAGACAGACACCTAACATACCTAGACAGACAACCTCAACATACCACAGACAGACACCTTCACATACCACTAGAACGACACCTCACTACACAGGACAGACACCTCACATACACTAGCAGACAACACTCACATACACAGACAGACACCTCACCCATAACACTAGACAGGGACACCTCCACATTACACCTAGACAGACACCTCACATTACACTAGACAGACACCTCACATACACTAGACAGACACTCACATACACAGACAGACACCCTCACATTACACTAGACAGACACCTCGACATAACACTAGACAGACACCTCCACATACACAGACAGACACCTCAACATACACTGACAGACAACATTAGAGACTACAGACACTTCACATACAAAGACAGACACTCACAGACTTGTTGACAGACACTGAGACACCTCACATGTCATATTATATATACACGACAGACTGACAGACACTGAGACACCTCACATACACTGACAGACACCTCACAACACTGACAGACACCTCCACATAACACTGACAGACACCTCACCATACACTGACCGACACATCAGACACTGAGACACCTTACATCAACAGACAGGACACCTCACAGAAACCTCACATACACTCGACAAAACATCAGACACCTGAGACACATCACATACACGACAGGACACCTCAGACACGAGGACACCTCACATTACACTGAAATTACACCTCACAGAAACCTCACATACACTGACAGACACCTCAGGACACTGAACAGACACAGCAGACACTGACAGACACCTCAGACACTGAGACAGCTTACATACATGACAGACACCTCAGACACACTGACAGACACTAAAAGGAGGCTGACCCCATTTCAGGGATGCTAATGAGAGCGTGTTTGAAAACAATTGAAACAGTCATTATGTTATGAACTTAATCGTAAGTTGATGCGGCTTGGAAGAGATGATCATGGGGTGTACGGTAGCTAGTTATATAAAAAAAAAACTTTGCGGATCATCAGAGGATGCGTTGAAGCAGTCACTGTTTCAAGTCACTCTTTTCAGTAAACCTTTCCCAAACACTCCAAAACATTCATAATTCTTAAAACACCTACTGTGTGTCAGGGTGTGTTTGTGAGGCACTCTTCTAGCAAATCTTTTTCCACACTCAACACATTCATAATTCTTAACACCACTGTGTGGCAAGGAACTGTGTCTCAAGGTGACTCGTATTTGAATGTTTGTACACTGACGGCACTTCAGCTGAAATGTCTGCTGTGGCCGGAGCTGCCTGCCATGTTGTGTAGCACTGACACGAGGCTCTCGTATTTACAAGGACAGCCACCTCCTCGTTCGGACATCCTTGTCAAACGCCTGGCAGCTGACAACTCCCTGTAAGCTCAAGACCACCATTTGTGCTCACTCGGTGCCTGAAACAGTATGGAACTAGTTGAAAAGTACAGCCCCCCACCCAGTGATATGGCAGTAATGACATAATTAAATATACGTCATTATTGGACTTGTATGGGAATGATGAGAGAACGTTAAATATTAAAATTTAAGACAAAAAATAAAAAGTAGTGTTATGTAATATAGACTGATTTTTTTTATAATATAATAAAAATATATCTATATAGGTTACTTCTATGGCTGTTCAAACAAGAAAAAAAAGAAAAGAAGCACTAATTAATATTTTTTTAAGGAATAATTCTTCAAATAGTTATAAAATATAAAAATTGAAAATGGATGTTATATTTTTACTTTAAAAAAAAACCAAGAAACACTCACAAAATAAACAATAGTTAATATTTCAAATTTTTCTCTAATTAGATACAAAGAGAATGGTTTTTTACCTGATTTTAAGACAAAACATTATTTCAGGCAAAAAGTTACTACCTGAAATGAAGTCGTTATTAAGGGTGAAAGCTTGAATCACGTTGACCTGTTGCAGAGAGCGTTGAGTCAGCAATCTTATCAGTGACCCATAACTTGTCTCCAGTTGGTTCCATGGCCTGAGCTTGTAAATCCACCCTAGTAAGGAAAAGAAAAAACAGTCAAGTGAACAGTTTTAGGGCATAATTTTCACTTGTTCAATCAATTAATACTATTTTTCTCTCACTTACGTAGTTACAATTTACAGAGACTTCTACATATTTTTGAATACTTTCAAATAGATAAATTACATTGGCACACTCAAACAGAGCCAATATTTGGAATACATAAATGCATGTAATGTATGTATGTATTATGCAGATTATAGCATATATATGTTATATGTAATTGGTAATAAAAAATCACACGGAAAGGACAAAGCAGCTACAGACGTATAATAGGGACGTGAATGTAAGCATAAAATCAAAACTGGGTCGCTATGGAAAAACGTTTGAAGAACACTGGTCTCACCCCTGCTCGGCTGATTTCTGACAGGAAGATGTAGGGAAGCAGCAGGTTGTTAAAGCCCGTTCTCACGCCATTGTACGCATGGCAGCTACGCGTCCCCCTAAGACAGAGGAAGGGGAGAGAGAGAGCAAGAGGGGAGGGACTACTCCGCCGAAAGGAAGGAGAGAGAGACAGGAGAGAGAAGGGAAAGGAAGGAGCAGAGAGAGAGAGGAGGAGACGAGAGAGAGAGAGGAGAGGAGAGACTTTCTCTGCCTTTCCTCTCTTCTATCTCCTTCCTTACCTCTCTTCTCAAGGAGAGAGAGAGAAGGGGAAAGATAGGAGAGAGAGAGAGATTGACGAGAGAGAAGAGAGAGATGATAGAGAGAGAGAGAGAACGCGTAGCGCCAGGGTAACATTGGTTCACAAATGTTTCAGCCACATTCTCACGAGGTGCACTAGTTATTGAGTAAATATGAACAGTGAAATATCCACAGTGTCTAACCTACACGAACGTGATAAAAAAAACGATATCAATAAGGAAAATTTTTCTCCTTCACGTACCTTGCATTCTTGAAGCTGAGGTGGTGCTGCTGATAAGAACATTCCTTTACTTTGAATGGGTCCTACCCTCCTGAGAATTTTCTGGAGACATCATGTTCTTGAAGTCTCACACAACAACACTTGTAAAACCCTTGTTAAGAATGTAGGATGCGTAAATAAAATCCTGGGAGGAGCACGTTGCTGAATGGCTTCACAAAACAACTAGGCGAGGTTTGAACACAACGGCTTTACAGTAAGCTGCAGGCAGCAAAATTATCGTACCGGACGGCCACAATGATTATGATTTTCCTATGGAAATATTATCAATCTTAAGAATATCATACTCGATACCTCATTGGAGCAGTAAATATTCTTATTTGTTAAAGAAAATGTATCATATTAGATGTGTAGACGAATGGTTTTAAGAGTTGCCTACTTACGCGAGATGATCGGGAAAACATTGCTCACTCTGCCTCAAGATATAGTCCCTATGAGAAATATACTATATAGGGGAGGTCCCGTTAACGAGCATTCGATATACGAGAATTCCGATGATACGAGATGGTAAATTAGGGTCTATTCAAGATACGAGGATCGAAAATCCAATGCTACAACATTGCCAAACTTGGGGTGAGTAAACTTACAAAGTTATTTACTAGTAAAATAAGTAAATTAAAGTTATTTACAAAAATTATAAAGTCATTACTGAACTATATGATTTTACCTAAGTTGTACGGTAATATAAATCAATCTGGAAAAAATGTAATTCTGGTGGCTCGGTACGGACAATGTCCGGCCTACAAAAATTAAATCTGGACGAATGTACAATGAATCGGATGCGCAGAGGACGAGTTTGTGGGCAGTGGAAGAGGTCTGCGCAGCCGCTCCCTTGTCCCTTACCTCCTACCCCTTCTCGGAGTCTTCAATCCTACCCTCCCCACCCCTTTTTTGCACCCCTTCGCCCTTCTCCCCCCCCTTTTCTCATTCACCTCCACCCACACCCCCTACTCCTTCCCCCTACTCCCCTGACCCAGGCGTGTGATGCCACCCACCCCCTTACCCCATGACCACTTGGTGAATGCTACCACCCCATACTCCCCATGACCACGTGAGTGATGCACCCACCCCCTACTCCCTACTCCCATGACCACGTGGTGATGGGGGATAAGGGGGTAGGGATAAGGGGTGGGTGGTGGATCCACCCCCGTTTTACCCACGCACCCCCCAACAACGCCTTCTCCACACCCCCCCACACCCCGTTTCCCCACAAACACCATCACCCCCTCATTTATTACAACCCCTCTCCAGTTTCCCCACGTCTCCTTGCCAACCACACCCCTGTTATCTCCCAAATTCATCACTCTAGCCCTGGCCCCCTTCCTCGCCAATCACCATGACAACACAGCAACCACGTGCTGTGAGGCACTGTTGCATGAGGCCATGGCTTTGACGCTATCGTGATACGTCCATGCACTGTCGTGGTTATCGTTAACTCTATCGTGATGAACAAAAAGACCTGATTTTCCATTCGTGATCATGCTGTCTACAGCTGTCAAGTGAACTCCATCGTGACCATCTTACGACCGTCATGACACATACATACAGGCAGGCGCATGACATGTTGTGAGGCTATCGTGGTCTGCGGTTTATCGTGGGACAAAGTTCACGATTAGACATCAATAACAAATTGGTGGCGCTATCGTGGGCTCGGATTATGGAATGTGTGAAGGGAGCTAAAGTGATCAAGGGGAGGACCGGACAGAACTGATCTGCAATACCCCTGCAAACCCCTGCATGTCACCCCTGTTTTCTCTGAGCCTTCGCGAGAGAAAAAAAACAGGGATTCTTCAGCTGGCTACCTTGCCAGCTTCTTGTCTCCCCCACAAACACAAAAAAAAAAAAAAAACTTGTGTATCCCCACACTTGTGAGTGTCTATGCATGTTTTTATGTTTAATTAATGCGCACAGTTATGTATTTGTGTGCTATTTCTCTTCCAAGAATGCTTTTTCTACAGAATAGTAGTACAGGTCTGTGGGTAAGTATAACGCTGTGTGTTTGTTGTGTTTTGGCTATAGTTGTTAATTTTAGCTGACAAGACACGCATGTTTTTTTTTTTTTTTTTTAAATTGATGGAGTCCTGGAACCAAAACCTATATTTTACCATTAGTTCATGTGTTTCCGTTATACGAGGATTTCGCTTTACGAATATGCAGGTGGAACACTAATTCTGACTCTAGTATCTTTGGGAACCTCCATGTACAATGATTTCAGATGCGCAGAGAGACGTTTGGTGGGCAAGTGAAGAGGTCTGACACCCAATCCCTTGTCCCCTTACCTACCCTACCCTCTCGAGGTCTATTGTATCCAGCAGGCAAGCACCGAGGATCTTCCTCTTCAGCCCCCTTCACACATCAATAATGGAAACACGACGCTGCAAACAGGCAAATGCGCAAGGGGCGCCCCCCCCGTTTCCCCATGGTCCGGTAATGGGTCCATCGTGACCGATCATGACGCTCGGTGACGCGACTCGGCCGAAGCCACCCGAAAAGTTAGTTGCGTGCACTAAAAATCGGGAAGCTCCCAGATTTTGTACCCAAACGCAGCGCTATCGTAAGTCTATCGTGACGCTATCGTTATTATGTAGCAGCTTCGTGTACACTACAGTGATCGGCTTCATGTCTATCGTACGATAAGAAACCGTTGCGCGCGCTTGCTCATCCCTACCTTCGCCCCTTTTTTGCACCCTCTTCTGCCTTCTCCACCCCTTTCTCATTAACCTCCACCCACCCTCGACTCCATACCCCCTACCCCATGACCACGTGGAGATGCACCACCCCTTGTAAACCACTCCACATCCCCACCAAACACCACAACGCCTTTCTCCATCCACAACCCCCCTCACACCTTTTCCCCACCAACACCTTTTTTACAACCCCCCTCCCCCATTTTCTCACATTCTCCCATCACCAACACGTACCACGCCTGTTCTCCCACCTTCATCTCTACCCCCCCTTCCTTCCCCATCACCATGGCAACACCCACCCACGTGTGAGGCTTCTTGACCACTATCGTGAATACGTCATGGCACCGTCATGCACAGTCGTGGTTAAAGTAGCTCTAGACGACAAAATAACCGTTGATTTTTCCATTCGTGACGTAGTCTTTACAGCTGTCATGAGCCATTCGTGACCATCTTACGACCATTCATGACATACGTACAGGCAGCGTGACATTGTGTGAGGCTATCGTGGTCTGCGTTTATCGTGGCCCAATTTCACGATAGCACAATAAACAAATTGGTGGCGCTAACTTGTTCGATATGGAATGTGTGAAGGGAGCTTTCCCCAAGTGATCAAGGGGAGGAGGACGACACTCGAACCCAGTCATCCCTGCAAACGCCCCCCCCCCCCCCCCCCCCCCCCAGTCACCCCTGTTTTCTCCGAGCCTCGGACGAGAGAAAACAGGATTCTCAGATGGCTACTTGCCAGCTTCTGGTCTCCCCACACAACTTGTGTCTCCCCACACTTGTGAGTGTTATCTGCATGTTTTTATGTTTAATTAATGTGCAGTTATGGTAATTTTGGGTGCTAGTTTCTCTTTCAGAAGCTTTTTCTACAGATAGGTAGTACAGTGGGTAATATAGACGCTGTGTGTTTGTGTGTTTGCTATACGTAGTTATTTTAGCTTTGGAAAATGTTTTTTTTTCTTTTTTTTTTTTTAAAGGAAAAGAAGAAAAAAAGATGTTTTGCAAGCTTCTTAAATAAAAAAACCTATAGCAAACACAAAAACAAAAAGCGTCATATTACCCACACTGTACTACCTACTTAGAAAAAGCATTCTGAAAGAGAAAATAGCACACAAAATAAACATAATGCAATTAGTTAAACATAAAACAGGACATAGCAAGCAAAAAGGGACATTGTAATGTAGTGGACGCCGCCTGTGATACAAGAGAAGGTAGTGTAGCGGTCCCAAGGTTGGGGACGGGCTGACACACCTGCTAGTTACCCAGAAAGGTCAGGCCTCGCCATATCACTAATTACCCTTAAGGTTCAAAGCTTTGCTAGGGGTGACCCTGACTGCGGTCCCAAGGTCTGGGGGCCGCACATGCTAATTACCCCCTTACAATTTTTAAGGCCGCGTCCATATAACTAATACCCTTCAGGTCACGGCTTGCTAGGGGTGAGACCTCACTGGGGTCAAACCAAATTCCCCTTTGTCCAAGCCAAGGATGTGGTAGGGCGCTCATTTTGAGCTTGATAATTTTTAGCTCACCCCAGTTTTTGAATGTCGCTATCATTGGATTTTCGATCGTCGTATATTGAAAATGACCCTAATTTACACATCTCGTCATCGGGTTCTCGTTTATACCGAAGGCTCGTATACCGGGACCTCCCTGTCTGTATATATATATATATATATATATATATATATATATCTTGACCTATGTCTTGACGCTACCCAGTCCTGCTACCGCCTCCCCATAAGAGAAGTACAGGACACATCGTCCTTCCTTCTGCCACTTGTATAGTATAATAAATAGGCTTAGTATAGCTCGTGATGAGTTTTGCTTTGTTTTTTTTCCATTTGTTTGTGTTTTGAGCTCTACAGGAACAAGCCGGTGTCGCATAAGATAGGTAACATCTCGAAATAAGAGGCACCATTACCTTACTATTTCCACAAAATACTCCTTTAAGGGATTAACCCATGACGTGTGTGGTTACTGGTGGTTTCTGGTGGATACTGAGGAGGACAGGGAGAGAATGGAGAGGAAGGCATTGTGACAGTGTTATTGCCGTATAACCCACTGTCACACAACCATCCAGCTGAAAAGATATGTGTCCAGGCTCATCACTCAGACCCCACAAACAGATTCCTGGGTGACTCCCAACTCAAAGCTCAATCTCAAGCTCCTCTCCTCCTTCCTCTCCTCTACGTAGTGTTGGCCGAAAGCCACCACCCCGGGAAGCGGGTCACAAACCCTATGGCTAACACCCTAGTACCCAGTTCACGCTGGGTGGAAGGGCTGTGGCATTTTTCAGGGATATTTTTTGGGGGAAAAAGTGAGTCTTATAAGCTGGTAAAAAATACGGTAGGTACACAGGCCCTCAAGGTTTACAACTCCAGGGCCTACCATCCCACCCACCTGGAGTTCACATTATGCTAATCTGTGCTGTAGCGCACACACACACACCAAAAAAAAAAACAAAAAAAAAAAAAAAAAAAACTGGGACTAAATAAGCATTTTTTACAGGGTAATCAAACACACAATACCGAGTTTCGCGATCCGCGAGTTTCCGCGCTATGTCTCCGGAAGAAGCAAGCAGCGAAAACTCGGAGGGTAGTGTAGTTAGTTGTATTTACCTAGTTGTAACATACAGCGAAAAGAGCTAGGCTCGTTACTTGTCCCGTCCCAAATCTACTTATCCAGTTGCCTTTGAAGTCTGAATACTTCTTGCATTAATAAAAATCTTTTGCATCAGGTTGTTCCAGGCTTCTATGCTTATATACAGGAAGCTGTATTTTTTTATATCCCCTCTTGGGCATGTTGTCCTTTTCCAATTTCTTCTATGACATCTTGGTATTTCTGCGCCCCACACAAACAGATAATTTCTATCAATTTTTTCCCAGACCCATTGATGCTCTATACACTGCTATAAAATCTCCCCCTTTCCTTCTTTTCTTCAAGTGTGGGAGTTTTTAGTCTTGAAAAGTCTTTCTTCATATGGTAAATCTATTCAGGGCTTGGAGCATTTTTTGTGGCTGCTCTTGTATTCTCTCAATCTTCCTTATATCCTTCTTTATGTGGTGACCAAACACTTGCACGCATATTCCAACCTTGGTTCGAATATAGATGTTATCAATGCTTGATCATCTTCTTCATCCAGATATTTGAATGCCATTCTTATATCCTAAGCAACTGGTAGTATCTCCTTGTGTTCTTTGTTTATATGCTTCTCAGGTGACAAAATTGTCCTTAATCAATACTCACAGATCTTTTCGACCTTTGTTTTGATTATCCATTCGTTTCCCATCGAATACTTTCCTCTCTGTTCTAATTTTGCTACTGCCCATTCCCATCACTTTAAACACATTTTGGCATTAAAAACTCCATTTATCCCATATTTGACTTCAATTTGAAAATCTTATCTAGATCCTTTTGTCAATTCCTCACAGTCCGATCTTTACTTTCTACTGTTCTTAGTAATTAGCATCATCAGCGAAAAAACTCATATAACTGTTACTCCTTTGTCATATCAGTACCATAGGACCAAGAACTCACTGGGGCCAAATACTGATCCTTGAGGAACTCCACTTATCCATCACGGCACCATTCTGACTTTGATCTTTTAGTACTGTTTCATCTTCTGTTGCTCAAAAAAGTCTTCCATCGCACTTCAGCAAAACCACCCTTTCAATCTCCTACATGTTCTAGTTTCAGAGCGTCTCTTATGAGGTTACCTTGTCAAAATGCCTTTTTAGATCCACGTAAATGCAATCGACCCACCCTTCTCTTTCCTGGTCTCAGCGATCACTCTCGAGTTGTAAAAAGCTCAATATAATTCGGTGTACATGACAGTCATCCTCTAAATCAAATGGGCTCACCTGCAAGTTTGTGTTTGTCTCTTCCAAATATTTCCAACAATCTGTCCTTCACAATTTTGTTACACATTTTTGTTCATACACTTGTTAATGATACTGGCCTGTAAATTAGTGGTTCTTCTTTGTCACCTCCTTGTTGAATTGGCACAATATTTGCTCTTTTCCAATCAAGCGGGACTCTGCTCTCCTTGAGCGGTGAACTCTCAATTACACTATTGTAAACTTTCCTGTCTAGTTGGTTACTGCCATCTGCAGTATCCAGGTTTGACACTCCAATCTGGGACCCGGGGCTTTCCTCACATCTTGACTTTCACATTAGCTTTTTTACTTCTATTACGTCTACTTATGTCTCATTATATTTTTTTTGACTATTATATTTTTCGTTTTAAATCACTTCCTCTGTAAATACAGTCTGTAAGCACTTTATTCATCACCTCGGCCTGTTGTATGCATCTTCATAAACTATGCCTTCTACCTTCAGCTTATCTATTCCTCCTTTGTTTTTCCATTTTCCATTTATATATCTATAGAAAAAGTTTGGTTCATTCTTACATTTTTCTATTATATTCCTCTCCTAGGTCCTTTCTTCTATCTTCGGATTCTTACATAATTCATTTCCTAGTTGTTTTTACTTCTCCCCAGAAGGTTGTACCCACCTTTTTTCCTCCACTATCCATGTTTGTTCTCTTTTAGTCCTTGATAATTCCACATTTTCTGTTCAAAACCATTCATTTTTTTTTTTCTTTCTCCTGATAACTATCCTTGCGAACATAACTCTTTTATTCCTTCGAGTGTAAAATTCGGATGAACTAATCCCATTTTTATGGGGTACTCGTTGCTGCATGGAATAATTACTCCAGTCTGTCTCTCCGAAGAATGTTCTTAATCCAGTCAAAGTCTGCTTTTCCATAATTGTATCTTCCTTCTCTTGTGTTCTTCTTTTCTCCCCTCCTTTTGCTATCATTTATTTCAAATTCAATAAGTACATGGTCACTCTTCTCCAAGTGGCACTGATAAATCACTGTACTAATTACTTCCAGTTTTTCGTCAATAGTAGGGTCTAGTCTTGATGGTTCTTCCGCTACCTCTGAATCTTGTGTTCTCTTTAATCCACTGAAGTCATGATGTTATTCACTTACCAAATCCAACAATATACCACCCCATGAGTTTTCTCCTCCTTCAGTACCATTCTTTCCAGCAAACTTTCTTTGCAGTTAAAATCTCCCCATCAAAATTATGTTCTCACTATTTCCATCGTATTCTTTAACATTTGCTTGTTCTCTCTATCATGTCGCCGTACTCTTCTCTCCCCCAGGAAATGTGTCTTAGGTTGGAAACGTATACGAGTAACTCTAAGTCTCTTATTCTTCCTTTTTTCATCACCAACTCTACCTTCAAACACCTCGGCCATTCCCTTCTCCTTTCTCCACATTTCCTACTACCACATCCTTCCTTGCTAAACATCATTACACCACTCCTTGTTCGGTTGTTTCTCCTCCATACATATATTGACCCTCCCCCAACTGGCACATCCTCGAAATTCACTCAGCTTTCGTTGCTACAGATCCTAATAGTCTGGTTTTTGGCTCTCAGGTAACGTTATTTCTGTTAATGTTGACTCTAAGCCCATTTATATTTGTATACGATACCTGCCTCCTATTTCATTTTCTTGGACTGCTTCTCTTACTCTTTCTCTTTTAGATACACACTTCTAAGTTTTTGGTCTAAAACTCTCCAATAGAATTTCTGGTTTTCCTTCCGTCCTCAGGTCGTTTTTTGCTTTGGCTTCTTTAAACAGTACATTCAGACTGGCTCGTTCTTCCTTCCATATCTTAGTTCTTATCCATCATTTTATTATATTCTTTCTGTCTTTGCCAGTTTCCATGTCTCTTAGGACTAGTATATATCTAGTTTTGCTGTAGTTTGTGACCTGAACTTAACTTTCAAGGGGCGGCCCCCTCCTCATGTTTCGCCTAACCTATGTATTCTCTTCTATTCTTATTCTTCTACTCCCGTATTTTCTTCACTACTTTAAATATTTCTTTGGACACTTTCTTGTATTCCTCTTCTCTCAAGTTTTTCTTGGGCAGCACTTCTCAAACCAAAATGTGACACATTTCTTTTGTCTAACCGAAATTTCTTATAGATTCTCCTTTTGTTTGGATTAATTTTACACATTTTGGTCAGATTTTTCTTTTCAAATTTTCTTGATCTTCTATTATCTGTCGTAAGTTGTCTTGTTCTTTTTCCTGTGCTATCTTCATTGTTTTTCTTTCATCTTCATTTCCTCTTGTGGTATTTTCCATTTCTTGTGTACAGAGTACATTTTCAGCATTGCATTTGCTCAAACTTTTCATCGTCCTGTTTCCGTTTAGTTCGTCCCAATCTATTTTTCAAAAATTTGAATTATCCCTCTTTTTCCAAAACATACAACTTTTCCTCTTTTCCTTTCTCAAGTCTATCCATTAAATTCGTGCACAATATTTTCCAACATACACTCTTCTCTGGTTCGTCTTTCAGTACCCAATATGTCTTTTCATTGCTGTTGAAAGCAGTGGAGAATGGGGTCCCAGCTTAGGCCCCAGCGATCGCCATTTTGTTTATATGGTTTACGTTTTAGTTCATTCCCCACTACTTATCATTTTTAAGGTAAATCATTTGGGAGACGGGACATTTAACTCCCATAGCCCTAACCTTTAGGTACTAAGGCTTTCAGCTTTCTCGTGAGGGGTTGTGGTCCCGATTCACCCCAGTCACGTCCAACTGGGCCCCAGCGAACCAACTACGTCCGCCAGGGTTGTTTGACCAATCGGAAGTGCAGAAGGCATATGAGTTGCCTTGAGATTCTATCAAATGGCCAAGTAGGGCTCGAGACCAGACCGACGGCGCTCCAGCGGTGGATACCTCATTTACCGACCACCGGTGTCCTAGACGACAAACAGGAAAACTGATAATCGGCCAGATGGAAGAAGATTTCGAGCATCTACTTTTGTCTGTGCACTGCGAAAATTGATCGATCCTCTCAGGAGTGCACCATGGAGATACTTACTGTCACAATCCTTGTGATGTGTCTACAGCCTGAGCGAGGTAGCGCGAACCTTACTATGAAGAAGACCTGAGTGTAATGGTCTGAGCACTAGTTGCAGAGGATTAGAAAGCACTAGAACACAGGAGTCATACACAGAAGTCGCTTCAAACCACAGGTAAGCAGCTGGTAGGTACGTAATGTGTCCCTACTACTTGCTTACTTCTTAATGAGACTCTGCTGTGACTGTTTTCCTGGTTTAGAAGCCTCTGCACATCAACCATCACCTCAGTCTTCTCTATGTTGTCAGCGAGCACGGAAATATAGCACTTGGAATAGTCAATTTCGTCCAAAACAACTCTAAATTTTTTCATCGTCGTAGTCTTCTCTTTGTAGGTTGTACATATTCATGGTTATGATAATATTAAAATACCTTAATATTGAGTTCCTTTTGTTGTCTTTTCTCATAATAAGTAGGGTATTATTCTAGTGTTTGCCCATACTCCCCCTCTCCCACAAAACAAGCTTGGGGACCTGGGGGAATGCGGGAATTTTGGCTGGGGTACAAAATATGCGTCGCAACCACATAGTTTTTGAGTTAGGGGTGTTGTGAATTTGCCTAGATCTAGGGAAAATTCATTGGATTTCTTCTGAGTCCAGAGACGTGTGAAACCTGACGATCCTCACAGAATGATGACCGAAGTGTCGAGAACACCCCCAATGCTAGGAGGTTAGGTTATATTTGGTTAGGTTAAGGTAGGTTATATTTGGTTAGGTTATATTTGGTTAGGTTAGGTTTGGTTAGATTTGGTTTGGTTAGATTTGGTTAGGTTAGATTTGGCTAGGTTAACTTAGGTTATATTTGGTTAGGTTAGGTTAATTTTGGTTAGGCAAATTTCTCTAGATATAAGGTAATTACCCTAGATCTAGGAATTTTACCCCCCCATACACAACTCTTAAATAATGTGTTTCCGACGCATAATTTGTTCCCCACCCGAAAACCCCGCATTCCCACAGGTCTCCCAAACTTGTTGGTAAACTTGGGGAAGTGGCAAAACTTGGGGGAATGTATGGGCAAACACTATAATTTTTATATGTGGTTTTAATATTTAATGTGGGGTTTTCGGGTGGGGAACAAATTATGCGTCGGAAACACATAATTTAAGAGTTGTGTATGGGTGGTAAAATTTCCTGGATCTAGGGTAATTACCTTATATCTAGAGAAATTTGCCTAACCAAAATTAACCTAACCTAACCAAATATAACCTAAGCTAACCTAACCAAATCTAATCAAACCTAACCTAACCAAATCTAACCTGCCCTAACATAACCAATCTAACCTAACCTTCTAGCGGAAGGTTGGGGGGGTTCTCGACACTTCGGTCATCATTCTGTGAGGATCGTCAGGTTTCACATGTCTCTGGACTCAGAAGAAATCCAATGAATTTTCCCTAGATCTGGCAATTTTTACAACCGCCTAACTCAAAAACTATGTGGTTGCGACGCATATTTTGTACCCCAGCCAAAAAGCCCGCATTCCCCCAGCCCCCCGCCATTCCCCCCAGCAGGTCCCCAAGCTTGTTTTGTGGGAGAGGGGAAGTATGGGCAAACGTGCACTAGAATATACGGGAATTTTACCCCCTATACAAAACTCTTAAATTATGTGTTTCCAACACATAATTTGTTCCCCACCGAAAACCCGCATTCCCACAGGTCCCCAAACTTGTTTGGGGGAAGTGGGAGCATATGGGCAAACACTAGAATTTTACCAAATTCCCTAGATCTAGGGTATAACCTTATATCTAGAGAAATTTGCCTAACTAAAACTAAACTAACCTAACCTAACCTAACCAAATATAACCTAAGCTAATGCCCCAGGTCCCCAAGCTTGTTTTGTGGGAGAGGGGGAGTATGGGCAAACACTAGAATAATACCCTACTTATTATGAGGAAAGACAACAAAAGGAACTCAATTAATAACGTATTTTAATATTATCATAACCATGAATATATACAACCTACAAAGAGAAGACTACGACGATGAAAAAAATTCGAGTTGTTTTGGGCAAAATTGATATTCCAGGTGCTATATTTCCGTGCTCGCTGACAACATAGAGAAGACCTGAGGTGATGGTTGATGTGCAGAGGCTTCTAAACCAGGAAAACAGTCACAGCAGAGTCTCATTAAGAAGTAAGCAAGTGGTAGGGACACGTTACGTACCTACCAGTTGCTTACCTTTTGACGAGGCTCTGTTATGACTCTGTTTTATTGGTTTAGAAGCCTCTGCACATCAGCCATTACCTCAGGTCTTCTCTATAGTGTTGTCAGCGAGAACAGAGCACAGTAATATAGCACCTGGAATATCAATTTCGCGCAAAATAACTCGAAATTCTTCCATCGCCGTAGTTTTCCCTTCGTAGGTCCACCCGCGGCGACCCCGCCTTATCCCCACAATGCACCGATGTAAACAAACCGTGACGTAGTTATGGGTAGGGTCCATTGTTTGGGAGCCTTCCTCCTCCGGCCGCTTCTGTGTACACTCCAGCTGTGTGTGTGTGTGTGTATTTACCTAGTTGTATTTACCTAGTTGTAACATACAGGAAAAGAGCTATGCTCGTACTGTCCCGTCTCCAAATCTACTATTATCCAGCTTGCCTTTGAAGTCCTGAATACTTCTTGCATTAATCCCTTTTGCATCAAGGTTGTTCCAGGCTTCTATGCTTCTATACGGGAAGCTGTATTTTTTTATATCTCTCTTGCATGTTGTCCTTTTCAATTTCTTCTCATGACCTCTTGTACTTCTATCGTCCCACACAAACAGATCTTCTCTATCAATTTTTTCCAGACCCATTGATGCTCTCTCTATACACTGCTATAAAATCTCCCCTTTCTCTTCTTTTCTCAAGAGTTGGGAGTTTTAGTCTTGAAAGTCTTTCTTCATATGGTAAATCTCTCAGGCTTGGAGCCATTTTTGTGGCTGCTCTTTGTATTCTCTCAATCTTCCTTATATCCTTCTTTTTATGTGGTGACCAAATCACTGCCGCATATTCCAACCTTGGCCGAATCAAAGATGTTATCAATTTCTTGATCATCTCTTCATCCAGATATTTGAATGCCATTCTTATATTCCTCAGCAACTGATATGTATCTCCTGTGATCTTGTTTATATGCTTCTCTGGTGACAAAGTGTCCTTAATCCATACTCACAGATCTTTTTCGACCTTTGTTTTGATTATCCATTCATTTCCCATCGAATACTTTCTCTCTGTCTCTTTTTGCTACTGCCCATTTCCATCACTTACACTTTTTGGCATTAAACTCCATTTCCCATATTTGACTCAATCTGAAAATCTTATCTAGATCCTTTTGTAAATCCTCACAATCCTCTTTACTTTCTACTTTTCTTAGTAATTCAGCAGCATCAGCGAATAAACTCGTATAACTGTTTACTCCTTCTGTCATATCATTTACATAGACCAAGAACATCACTGGGGCCAATACTGATCTTGAAGACTCCACTTATCACACTGCACCATTCTGACTTTTGATCTTTTATTACTGTTCTCATCTCTGTTGCTCAAAAAGTCTTCCATCCATTTCAGCAAACCACCCTTCAATCCTCCTACATGTTCTAGCTTCCAGAGCAGTCTCTTATGAGGTACCTTGTCAAATGCCTTCTTTAGGTCTAAGTAAATGCAATCGGCACACCCCTCTCTTTCCTGTGTCACATCGATCACTCGAGTAAAAGCTTAATAAATTTGTTGTACATGACATTCCTCCTCTAAATCCAAACTGGCCACCTGCAAGTGTGTTTGTTTTCTTCCAAATATTTCAACCATCTGTCCTTCACAATTTTTTCACACATTTTTTGCCACTACACTTGTTAATGATACTGGCCTGTAATTTAGTGGTTCTTCTTTGTCTCCTCCTTTGTGAATTGGCACAATATTTGCTCTTTTCCAATCAAGCGGGACTCGGCTCTCCTTGAATGCTCTCTCAATTACACTATGTAACTTTCCTGCTAGTTGGTTACTGCACTCTTTTCATTATGTGTGTGTGTGTGTGTGTGTGTGCCTACAGCGCTGTTAGGCCGTGAGCTCCAGGGGTGGGATGGTAGGCCATGGAGGTTAACTTGAGGGCTGTGATGGTTAGCCCTCGGCCGTGGTGACGCAGACATAATTTCTATAGTGACGCCTGTGATTAGAGGCTCATGCCACCCCCCTGTGTCCTCTGATGCCCTCGCAATCGAAGGTAGAGTTAATGGGCAGCGTGTGGGTGTTCTTAGGCCACTCGAAGGTGCAGAGAAAGATTTTAAGTGGATTTTACAGCCCTCATCAAGGATAATTAAATAAGATAGGTAACACCTCGAAATAAGTAGCACCTTTAAACCTTACACCCCCGCCGTTCCTTACTTATTTACCACAAGATACTCCTTTATAAGTGATTAACCATGACGTGTGTGGTACTGTGGTTTCTGGAGGTACTGGAGGAGACAGGAGAGAAGAGAGGAAGGCATTGTGACAGTGTTATTGCCGTATAACACTGTCACACAACCATCAGCTGACGCCCTCACTCACTCAGACCAAAACAAATTAAAATGATTGATTTAATGCCTAAAAAGGTGAATGTGCCAGAACAATGAAAATGTTTTAGTATCCCAGGTGAAAAAGACAAGGGAAGAGTTGACAAATCTGTTAACAAAGGAAACAAAGTTTGAAGAGAACCTGTGGAAATTATCCACTAAAACCGCTCTCTAATCGGGAGAATGGTATGGTGGTATACGCCTCCCCCGTCAAAAAGGGAGGTGAGTAAAAATTCCACGTATGTATATATTATCATAGAATTAGGTATAAATTAAGATGATTAAACATAGTAATATAATTCTGGTGGTATTCACTAGTACCACAATTAATAAAAGGGTTAACATAATATAAGAATTGTGAGGAAAATATTGGAACTTCCACGTGTAGGAGTAAACATTATTGGAACCTCCACGTGTATAGCTCCAGCTGACTTGATAAGAGGCGAATTTTGGTGAAGAAGCCGTAAGAAGCCGGCTTCTTACCGACTTCTCTCGTTTGCGTGCCTCGCCAGAGCGGCTGACCAGTTGCCAGCTTCTTGTCGGGGCTCGCCACGCTGGGCGATCACGCTGATGGCTATAACAAAACAACCACACAATGACGATTGATTGTTGATTTAATGCCAAAAAAAGGTGAATGTGCACACAATGACGAATTGTCATCTTCACTCATATCCAACCACATCTTCTCTCATAAACATACTGAATTAAACGTAATGCTAGTCATTTCCACATATATACCTATCAGCTGCTCTACCGTAGATAACACTATAAGTCGCCAGTCACTTGCCACTGCACTAATGTCGCCAGGCACAATATATTACGAATTTTAGCATCACTACTGATTTGTATGTGCCACTGAAGACGCATCCACAGTAGTTTATATTATGTACATCACACTACGTGTCTTCAGTGGCACATACAATCTGTAGGGATGCTAAAATTCGTAATATATTGTGCCTGGCGACATTAGTGCAGTGGCAATTGACTGGCGACTATATAGTGTTATCTACGGTACCTTGTATATTCTTATACGTGGTCTTAAGGTAAGTCCATGGTTTTTAATGTACATCTGTGTGTTTACTTGTGTCCTGTTATCTGTAATTACATTATTTCTACGACGATATTCACTCTATTACTAGTTCCGCCTGTCCCGCTGTTTTGCGAAATATTGTCAAGGCGCGAAATCCTGTAAACTTCCATTCATCGCTCTTATTTCATTGGTTTTACAGGTTAAAATGCTGCCCTGATACATGTTACAGGCAACATCGAGTCACTAGCTTCCCATGAGAACACTTACAAGTAAAAATAGTTACTCAAAAGCTTAAATTATCTACGTCAAAAACAGTCAGGAGTATGGTTTTTATCATGTATTATTTTATCAACTATTATTACTTGTAAGTGTTCTCATGGGAAGCTACTGACTCATGTTGCCTGTAACGTGTATCGGGGCAGCAGTTAAGCTGTAAAATTAGTGAAATACGATAGATGAATGGAGGAGTCTACAGGATTTTGAACTTCGCGCAACACCGCCACGTGTTGTTTTTCTCTGACGTCACGTATCGTGACGTATGAAGCGGAGAGAAGCCGTGATAAGCGGGGCCAGGGCTCGCTTCTTCCGGCTTCTTACGGCTTGCCCAGCTGGGCCAATCCGTAAGAAGCCGGCTTCTTAAAAGTGCCTCGCGTTAACAGAAAACGCAAGCTGCAAGAAGCCGGCTTCTTACGGCTTCTTCACACCAAAATTCGCCTAAGGGTTCTCGGTCAAAACAGCATTCACGCATTAGACCCTACACGATTAAGGTTGTACTCTCTTGATTATACACTTAAGGTGTAGTCACGCTCATCCTATTACTAGATGTGAGCCAGCATAACCGATCATCGGTTTAAACCAAGGACGAAGTGGTAAAAACACCACACTACAGTGCCGCGCCAGGAACTGTGAAAGTTACCCTCGGCCTACCACCATCGCCGCCATTACGTTGCACCTACCACAATTACCAGCGCCCTACAGCAAACTACCACCACTCCCTCAAATAATAATCAAGCCTTCAAATCATCAACCCATCTACCACTGCTGAGTATACCTTAGTTAGCGTCAAAATAGGGTATCATTGCAGTCTAGGTAGTTCTTGGGTTAAGGGGAGAGTCCGCCGTGAAAATATGAAAATATTTTTTTAAATACGAATTTGAGTTATATGGTCTATGGCAACACCCTATCCTTTGGCTTTCGAATGGTGGAATTTTTTTCAGTCGGACATAAATTTAAAGCCCATAGCGAGGGGCATTTAAACTTTCAAAACTTGTAAAAAAACAAAACATTTTTTTGAATTTTTTTTTGAATATTTTTCCCATATATCAAAACTAAGCCTTTAAAAAAAAAACGTCAACAGCAATCTTCAGGGTGAAGTTTGTTACCCCAGGTAACAATTCTGGAGCCCAAATTTTGGATATGAAAGTGCAACCTGTTAACAAATTTTTTTGGAACAAATGTTTACATCCAAAAAGGACTAAAAAGAGAGAAAAGAGAAGAATTACACCGAGAAGACAATAAACAAGAAGAGGAAGACAGGCAAAGGAATTCAACCGAAAGCTATGCACCTGGTGAATTTTGAACCTTGCAACAATGAGGGGCGTGGCGCGCCCTGACACCCTCGCCTTTGAGCGATTAATTAATACCTTTTATAAGGGGGGACAAGGTGCAGATCCTTTTATGCATGCATTGATATGTGATTACTGATCCAATAAAATTCATATGCAAGTAGCATTGACAGTATAGTACCTTCACTGGAGCGCAGAAACTTTAGCAAAACTTAAAACGCGTTTTTCTCAAAACTAGTAGTATAAATGAACATAAAATTATTCTCTGCTTTTATTTTTGGCACGATTTTCACGAAACTTTAGGACACAACAAAATCAAATATCGTAGAAAAATCTGTTCCGTTTTTTTTTTTTTTTTTTAAAGGCTTAGTTTTGATTTATGGGAAAATTATCCTAAAAAAATCTTTTAAGTTTTTTCGAAAGATATTTTCAAAAAAACAACAGCACAAATTGTTAGAAAAACAATGAATTATCAGATGCGCATGTCACAAGGGAAAACGGTCAAAAAATGGCTGAGAGAAGCAATTCAAAATTTCATCAAAACAGAAAAAATTATTTTTCCTTAAATTTTTCAAATTTTTCCTTTCATCTGATCAGCTTGAAATTTTCATGTGATAACAAGAGTACTAATATACACAACATATAATTATTCATGACCGTAGATGCAATTTGTAATTCACGGCAGACTCTCCCCTTAATAGCAAGGCGAGTTCACATCAATTATTACTATAATTTCAACAGAACCTATGAAGTGATACCAGAGCTGGGCACTAAATACATTGAATGTATTTAGATACTAAATACTAAATACATGGGAGAAGTGTATTTAAATACTAAATACTAAATAAATTTTACGAATGTATTTAAATACTAAATACATCAATTGTATTTAAATACATTTGTAAATACATTTTAAATACCCACAAATTTTAACATGTCCGAAAAAAATTAATTTCCTTAGGATTTCCTTAGATTTGCGTTTCCTTAGAAATTTCCTTCTCAGGCCTAAATTTCCTTGAAATCTGGACATTTCTTGCAAGTGGAAACACTGGTTCACTATAACATCAGGATTGCCAGATAGTTGGGAGGGTTTATGGCCAAATTAACTGATAAAAATGTGTAATTTTTTTATATTAAATGTATTTAAATACTGTATTTAAATACATGACAACCAATGTATTTATGAATGCATTATAAATACACAAATGTATTTAATACAATTGTATTTAAATAAATGCCCAGCTCTGAGCGATACTAAGTGTCAAAGTCACAAGAAGAAGATAATCGAGAGAGACAGAGATGGAATGTTTTTAACAAGATAATCCCTTCACCTGCCCTTGTCATACATAAGCAGCACACAAACATAGACATAAGACATGTACAGAGCTAGATCACTCAATGCTTGCTCTTACTAACTAATCCTACACTAATGCTTTCCTCCCTTCTCTACAGTACCTCCAATGCCTTCCTCTCTTCTCTCCTGTCCTCTCCTCCAGTACCTCCAGCAACCACAGTGCCACACACGTCCTTGTTAATCACTTACAAAGGAGTATTTTTGTGGTAAATAAGTAAGGATCGGCGGGGGGTGAGGTCAGGTGCTACTTATTTTGAGGTGTTACTTATTTTATGCAACACCGGTTCAAAGGCCTGGCCTATGAAGAATAGGCCATCTGTAATCATCAAGCTCAAGATCAAGTATCATTCGTAGGACAGAATATGTGTGGGAGAACGCCGGACTTTAGTCCGCGTTCGCAGACAGCATCCGCGGGATGACTCGACTCAAACTCAAGCTCCTCTCCTCTACGTAGTTTTGGGCCCTAAGCCACCACCCTGGAAGGCGGGTCACAAACCTTGGCTAACACCCGGTACCCATTCACTGCTGGGTGGACAGGGGCTTGGGGCATTTTCGGGATATTTTTTGGGGGAAAAAGTGAGTCTTATAAGCTGTAAAATACGGTAGGTACACCTCGCACTGGACAAAATTAGCATTTTTTTTTCATTTTTACAGTGTTTTCAATACCAGAGTTTCGCAATCCGCGAGTTTCGCGCTATGCCTTGGGAAAAAAAGCAAGCGCGAAACTGGAGGGTAGTGTACTTTATCCTAGTTTATCTTCTCTTCTCCTTGAATTCTTACATATTCATTCCTTCCAGTTTATATTTCTCCCATAAGTTGTTCCCTCCCCTTCTCCATCTCATCCAAGCCTTTCTCTTTGCACTTCCTTTTACCACTCTTGTATCACTTTCCTCACACTTTCCTCACCTTTGGCACATGTCTCTCAACTCCTTCTTATATATTTGTCGAAACTTTTCCCACTTCTGGGCACCTTTAGCCTTACGAAAGTCACTCCAGTCTGTTTCCACAAAGAAATTTCTTAACTAATAAAAGGTAGCTTTCCCGAAGTTGTATCTTCCAATTCTATGGAATTCTGATGTGTCTACTTCTCTTTCTTCATTCATTTCAAACTCAATGAGAATGTGCATGGTCACGCCTTCCTAATGGAACTGATACATAGACTTGTCATATGTGTGTGTGTGTTTAGGTAGAACCCTTTATATTATGATTTTCTGTGACAAGGACGGGCTTAGAATATTATAGGATGATGTTGCTTGATAAGCTAACAAATTTACTACTTATGAGTTTTTTTAATCCATTCCAAACTGGAGTAATGGAACTTTACTCTACCCTTACCTAAAACATTCAAGAAATAATGCTTTGGAAATATTTTTGATAATCTGAATAAGATAGGCTCTTAGGTACATACTTTATCAGAGCTAAGAATATATATATATATATATAAATTTCATTTCCTAGCAAATTTTAATCTGCTGAATTACTGGTTGTGGTTCTAGTGTACATTTTCTCAGTAGATTAGATAGTGATATTTAATTAAAACCATCTTCTCTCCATTTGTCACAGTCAGCTGGCACTCATGACTACAAACCTCTCCTCTTCACCCTGCACCTAGTTGACATCACACAAAGACTGCCACAGTCAGCGATATACATTTTTTTAAAGTGGCTCATAAAGGCCTTTTTACAAAAAAAAAAATCATATTTTCTCAATCAATTAGCCATGTTATAATGGGATGTATGATGTGCGTAATTTTCATCTACCGTAAATGGCGGCGTATAAGTCGACCAGGCGTACAAGTCAACCCCAAGATTATTAGCGCAAGATTACAGGTTAGGCCTATACTTGCCGTATAAGTCGGCCCCCAAAATACGGTAGGCAACTGGTCGGTGGCGGATTTAGGGGGGGGCCGAGTAGGCCATGGCCTAGGCCCCGCGCCCGCAAGGGCTCCGCACCCCAGAGGAAAAAATGTGTTTTCAATGAAAATATGAATGCTGGACCTTTCTTATATGCTCGAACACTATTACATTGCATGTACCATAATATGCCACAAATTAGTACCAACATAATGTAAAATATGGGTGGAAAAAGTTTAAATTAAACTTAGTTATATGAAATCTGAACCACGTTTGGTAAAATTCTAGTCTTTTCCGCCCTTATTAGTGGTTAGATTTTCTCCAGACCTTCACAAATCCCTTCAGATACTCTAAAACGTAATAATAATGTGGAGCAGAGATTAAAGAATAAAACATTAATTACTAACCTAACCTGGTAAAATTGTAGTCCTTTCCTGCCCTTAGATCTCGTTAGGAGGTTATTGGTTAGGTTGTAGTGAGGTTAGGTTAGTAATTCTAATTTTGGGGGGTCCAGGGCGGGGGTAATGTAGGGGGGAGGGGGGTTGAAGGGGCATCTCTCCCCACTTTATAATTACGTTTTAGAGTATCTGAAGGATCTGTGAAGGTCTGGAGAAAAAAAACCCACTAATAAGGGCAGGAAAGGACTCTAGAATTTTACCCCACATTTCATTCAGGGCCCCGCACCGAGGCCACCGTGAGAGACGGTGGCATATATCTCTCACGGTGCCCGCACTCCCACCGGCCTAGGGCCCCGCACACCATAAATCCGCCCCTGCTACTGGTAGGTCAAAGCTTGAATGTGGATAGGCTACAGAACGGTATAAGGTAAACTGTCACAAAAATACAACACCACACCACTTATATAAAGATATGAATCTTTACTATAGGTTCGCTTCTTGTTTTTACTTGAAAAACACCATAGTCCCCTGATAGTACCGCTACATACTGCATATTATATAGTAAAACACGGTAATACCTAAGACTGGACTGCACTTACCGGTGTCCTCTGCCATTTGCATTCGCTAGTGTTTACACTTTGTGTATCAGCTGTTTCCATCAGCTGTGGGTGGAAACTGCCACTAACTTCTCCAGTTATCACTTTTGATCTTGAAGTGGCACATATTGTAGTTGTCTGACTGGAGTTACGGTAGTTGGTGTACAGCGATTGTTAGTAGTGCTGTTCCACTTGTTGGCACTCGGTGGTTTAAAAGGTTCGCATTTTATCCTTGCCGTATAAGTCGACCCCTAGTTATGGAGATTTTTTCAGGCTCAAAGAGTCGACTTGTACGCCCCCCATTTACGGTATCCAGTTTCTTAATCAACTGTGTAAAAGTGGGCTGGGCCTCTGTACTTGACAGAACTGTAAAGGGGGAGCTACATAAGTAAGGTTTAATTATTTTTTGCATTCTGACCGTCATAATATAAAGCATATTTTCTTTCCGACAGAAAGACAGTGTGGCACTGCTACAGAAGCAGGCATTGGAGGCAGTTGTAGACTCCACTCTTCATGTGCAATGTGTGGAAGATTTGTTTGTTTTTGATGTACCAACCCCAAAGTCAAGACCGCATCACACCCACAGACAATTATGAAACCGCTGTGAGAAATACAGAAGGGAAGCGATGAAAATTAAGGGTATAGATGTGCATAGTAAGCACATTTTTCAATTCCATGTATTGCTTCATATATGATGACAGGGTGTTAAGAAAAAGATAAACATTTTAAAATTGTAGTAGCTACCTCTTGTATTAATCATTCTCATTTATGTCTTTTAATTTCAATACCCAAACTCAGTGCTTTTAGAATACTATAAAACTAACAATAGGGCTTTAACAATAAATGGCATTCCTCGTGATGTCACCCTCTTGCATAACCACTTGATAATGTTGTGTCCATTGCTATACTATTGGTCTGTCTCCGACTCATTCCACAGCATCCTGTGTTAATTCATAAGCTAATCATCGTATCTCAAGAAGCGCTAAGGACACCTTTTCAACATTCATGTAAATTTTCATTAGTGTGAATGGAAATGCCTAATCTTCCTTCTCCAAGAAATATAACAACATGACTAAGAGATTTTCCTTCTTTTCAACCTAAATTACTTGTATTGAAAAAAAAGCCAGTTATCTGTTGTTGTTGTGAAGACCAGTGATGTTGGAATCATGATATTCGCCCTGGTGTACACCTCTGAACCTATCACAGTCGCGATAGTTGATTAATCTTCCTCAGGAAGGCACAGGTGAGGTGGATGACAGTGAGGCATCATGATGGGTAGATGGCAGCGGCGGCCAGTAGGGTGGGCAGGTCAAAGATGGTGACATTCAGGACAATGAGTTAAGAACATAAGAAAATAAGAAAGCTACAAGAGGCCGTGAGACCTACACGCGGTAGTTCGCGGTAGTTGACTGCGTAGAAGTTGTCGGTGGGAGTGGAAGCGAGGACACAGATGCAGGAAGTGTTCAATCGACTCAAGACATTCCTGCAACAGGGCAAGACCTCCTACTTACATTGGTGAGGCACGGGAGGACGCGAGCGGAGGTGTTTACAATCGGGTAGACAAAGCTAGACTGATCAGCGCACCGCCCGCTCGTCTTTGTTTCCACTGCCGCCGATCGACCTGTGTGTCGGCTGGCCCACCACCGTACCAAACCCCGCATTTACCGAACCTATTTGGTAAATCCATGCCAGAGACTACTGTATACTGGACTTGTTTCTGGGGCTCCGCGCCAACCTGCCCATGACCAGTGGAGGCTCATCGGCAAGGTAAATAAGTGTTCCATGAATACAGTAGACTATGGTTTATCAGTATAAATGATATATCACACAACCTCAATTTCCCGGATATTGGATTTGCCGGACAAAATCCAAGGTCCGTGGATATGCAGTCTCGGACTTTTTTCTTTTTTTTTCCCCCCCCCCATTGAAATGCCTGGTGCTGTTCGTAAATTGACAAAGTTGTCCGGCGGTCCGAGCGTCTCCTGTCACCCATGGTCAGTGTCCGCGCCTCAAACCAGGTGGCAGCATGCTCAGCGGTCGTATTGTTTACATTTGGGCACACGACATACACGGTTCACCTGCACCGCCTCCGTCAGTCCCCTGACTCCCACTGCCCTCGGTGCAGAACATCTCTGAGACTATTGAACACTTTCTGCTGCCTCCCGCAGGTGGCAGCATGCTCAGCGGTCGTATTGCTTACATTTGGGCACACGACACTCACGTTCACCTGCACAGCCTCCGTTAGTCCCCTGACCCCACATGACCCTGGTGCAGGAACGTCTCTTGAGACTATTGAATACTTTCTGCTGCCTCCCGCCAGTGTGGCAGCATGCTCAGCGGTCGTATTGCTTACATTTGGGCACACGACACTCACGGTTCACCTGCACAGCCTCCATTAGTCCCCTGACCCCCACTACCCCTGGCGCAGGAACGTCTCTTGAGACTATTGAACACTTTCTGCTGCCTCCCGCCAGGTGGCAGCATGCTCAGCGGACGTAAAAGTCCGCGGCGGGGTAGTTGATATTGGCGGTTGCCGGACAGTAAATACTAGAGTAGGATAAACGTCCGGGGTGGGTAATGGCATCGACTTTTTTTTTTTTTTTTTTTTTTTTTTTTTTTTTTTTTACACCGTTGCGATTCCCGGACATTTGCGGTTCCCGGACCAGTGCTCCCCCTATTAGCCGGGAAAACGAGGTTTGTATGTACTGTTCTCTTCGTAAATGTTTGTTCTATAATATTATCAAATAAAAACCAATAAAACGCACTAAAGAAATGCCGTTATGAGACTGAAGAAATATGCATGAATGCATATTCACTTAAACTTTTCGCCATTTAATATTTTGCGAGACACTTATAACATGGAGCATAAAATAGAAGTGGAATTTTATTAGCTTTCCATTGATATATTTTGTTTTCTGATTAATGAATTAGCACCATGCATAAATTAGCATTAACTAAATATATACCATCATCAATCGGGTAATTTTCCTGATCGCTGTTTAGTGTCCTTGTCTCACATCTATAGAGTACGACATGGATCACAAGCGACTTGAAAATCCGGATCGTTGTCCTTCTGCACAGGTACACTAGTCTCCCGCATAAGACGTGTTCGCATAGAGCGTTTCCCCTATAGAACGAACGACCTAAAATATTAAAATTTATTTGTTTTGTTTTTTAAATGAATAAAATTACAAAATTTTCGTTAGGAACGAATGTGATCATATAGAACAATTCCGCCATCAAAGTAGGGCAAATCCGAGGAGTTCTCATATAGAGCGCCGAAATATCATACAGAACGAAGGCTGTGTGTCCCTGGCATGGAGTGAGGAGGGGCACGGCGGCAGCGTGTCGCCACGGAGGTGGGGTGAGGGTGGCATGAGGTGGGGACGGCGGTAGCGAAAGCGCAGTTCTCGTCCATTATTACCAAAAAAAACATTCATTTGAAGGATATATGTTGTGATCCATTCACGATATCGTCAGTTATCGAAATTTATTGATGGCTTTCATTCGACGGTACACTTTCGTTGTTGTGGGTTTGTTTACAAGTTATCAGCTGTGATCGGGCGAGCCCCGACCGATGTAACGGCGGGGTAGCGAACCTCGCAGTTCTCGTCCATTACCAAAAAACATTCTTGTGAAGGATATATGTTGTGATCCATTCACAATCTCTTATCCGAAAACCTTGGGACCAGACACTTTCCAGATTTCGGAATTTTCGGGATTTCAGAATGGGAGATTTTTAGCGTAGATTTTAACGCTTTTTAGATAAAACATTACAAGGGGAACGGGTGGCTCAGTGGTAGAGTGCTCGGCTCGTGGCAAAAGGGTCGCGAGTTTGCGCTCAATCCCGGCAGTTACTCGGTAAAGGGTTTGGCAGCGCTCTCTTGTCACCCTAGCGGTAGTACAGGAGAACCTCGTTTATCCGGCACCCACGGGGGGAGCGCATGCCGATAACTCATTTTGCCGTTGTTTGAGAGTTTACTCTTATGGAACCCCCCAAAATCCCTTTTTTTTCTTCTTTTTTTCCCATCACAAGGAACTGGCCAAGGGCACAACAAAAATGGGTAACAACAAGGCCGCTTAGTTGCCAGTCCCTATAAAGAAGACGTCAGAGAATAAAATAAAAAAGTGGGGTGAGCCAATTTTGTTCGGGAAGGTGTCTTGTTACTCTTCTTTTGAAGATGTAAGTCATAGGAAAGTGGAAAAACAGAAACAGGAAGGAGTTCCCAGAGTTATCAGTGGAAAAAAAGCCGGGTCGATTATGTGCCGTTGCTGCGTTGTTTTAAATGCCGGTTTAAACGAGGTTCTCCTGTAGTAGTAATGTAGGTAAGTACAGGGGGAGTGATGGCACGAGGAACACAGGGAGAGGAGTGATGTGTTGCCTCAGATGGTAGGTAGGTAACTGCCTGAATATAGGACTACCGGGAAGGACAAAGGGGATTTAGTTGACCCAGTCAGGTCACCCCTAGCAAGGCATGACCTGAAGGGTAATTAAGCATATGGCACGGCCTGACCTTTAGGGTAATTAACCAGGTGTGCTGCCCCAACCTTGGGACTGCAGTCAGGTCACCCCTAGCAATGCGTGACCTGAAGTGTAATTAAGCATATGGCACGGCCCTGACCTGTAGGGTAATTAGCCAGGTGTGCTGCCCCCAAAATTGTGAAAAACATGTGTGTGAAAAAAAATGTCTTTGATGGGGTCCTGGAACCAAACCTATATTTTACCATTAGTTATGTATTTCGCTATACGAGATTTCGCTTTACGAGTATGCCAGGTGGAACCTAACTGCTCGTATTTTCGGGACTTCCCTGTATATATACAGGGAGGTCCCGTTATACGAGCATTCGATATACGAGAACCCGATGATACGAGATGTGTAAATTAGGGTCTATTTTCAATATACGAGATCAAAAATCCAATGCTACGAAATTCAAACTGGGGTAAGTAAATTACCAAGTATTTACTAAAAATTATAAAGTCATTTACTGACTATATGATTTTACCTAAGGTTGTACGATAATCAATCTGAAAATATGATAATTCTGGTGGCTCGGTACGACAATGTGGCCTACAAAATTCACAACCCTGGGGGAGAAGCCACGAAGCACTTTATCACCTTATTTTGGTAGGAAGTTGACGTCGGTCGTAACAGAAACCCACAGCGCGGCAAAGTCGTAGGTTTGGTCGTAAACGTGCACACTGGCCAGTGACTGCTCGACTGGTATTAGCAGAGGTAGGAAGTCTCCAGGCTCGCTTATTATTGCTTGGTATACTATGAAATATCATTTATCTAGGTAAAATGTAGACATATGATTGCATTTGGATGGATATTAGTCATATAATGAGTAGAGATGAAATACAAGCAAGGGTCTCATCCACGTTTGGCCAGCGCGGCCTTCGGCAGCAGCAGCAGTAGCAGCATGAAGCCCGTGAGGTGGATATATCAACACCAAGGGAGATAGATGTCTTTGGTAATATTTAGTAGGGAGCGAGAACCCCTTGAGGAATCCTATGATCCCTGGTGATAACCTATGGTGCTATCACATGCGTGGGATCTGACCTGACTTCTTCAGGAAGGCACAGGTAGCTACAGCTGATAACGGGTGTTGTGTGGGCGGTGGAAATCGGCCGTCGCCCGCAATTCCCCGCCAGCGGAGATCTCTTTGGTAATTATTTAGTAGGGGAGCGAGGACCCTTTGAGGAATCCTATGATCATGGCGATATCCTATGGTGCTATCACAGGGTAGGAGCTGACTTCTTCAGGAAGGCACAGGTGAGGCGGATGCCGGGGGTTTCGACTCAAAACTTTTGAGGGCGGCGGGCGCCACCCTCCTCCGCCACGGTATGGTTTGGGCAGGTCTTATTACTCGTTATTATACAACTTAGTGATTATGGTGAGATGTTATATACACGTGTCATTATCTAAATCAATGTAGCACCGTGTGTCACCTTAAATAAGGGTGATTTAAAGATGTTATAAGGTGACTGCTGGCGGGGCAGTGAGTGACGGAGAAATTCTTGCCGCGGGGCCGCCCCATAACAAATATTCACTATTTAACCCACATACACACCTTCTACCACAAAAACATAGCAACACAGGTCCTTACTTATATATTTTACTATCTGATACATTAAAACTCCTTAAAACGCAAGCATTCCAAATAAAACTATAATTAGTTTTAGATGACGACACAGAAGGCGGAGAGAGGCAGTCTGGCATGCCATTCTTGCCCGGAAATATGTCTCGCTGGCTTGTGATTGGTCGAGAAGTTTTAAAAACAGTTTGTCATTGGCTGGTGACGGATGACGAGCTTGATGACGTCATTACTCGCCTTAGCCAGTCAGCACCTTCCTACGCATTTACGACCTACCGAGGGAGGCTTTGTAGCTTCCGTAGTAAGGACAAGTAGTATCTAGGTAGTCGGAAAGCAGGTTGTTGCTGGCCATACTACCTCCATTGCTGGGTTCCCGCGTGGTGGTGTGGTATAGAGAGCCCTATATTTGAGAGTTTGTTGTGCTATAGTTTATTTAGCTGAAAACATGTCTTTTTTCCTTTTTTTTTCCCCTTTTAATTGATGGAACGGGAAGGGAACCGGGAACAAACCTAATTTCCCCTTTATTTGTTTGTTTACGGATTTCGTTTTACGAGATGCCAGGTGGAACCTAACTGTCGTATTTTCGGGACCTCCCTGTAATATATTATTTTAAGATTTTCCCAATAATACCCGGTTTCATTGATGTTAAGTCCTGAAAATATCCTGTAGGGAAGTTATAATGCGGTTAATTGTTTGAAATCGGGAAAGGATAGTCGGGGAAAAATTTTGGTTCGGGTTTTTGGGTTTTCAAAATTTTAGAAAAAGATTGAACCTGCTTTGTCATTTATCGAAATTTATGATGGTTTTCTTTTACGGACATTTTCGTTTTTGAGGTTTTTTTAAAGTTACAGCTGTGAGCGTGCGAGCTCGACTGAGTGACGATGAGTGACCTCCAAGATCCCTTTCAAAAACCCTCCCCCGTAGAAAAATCCGAAAGATTTAAAGAGTCGCCCCGACCATTTTTTTTTTTGCCTAATAGTTGATGAAATTTCAAAACCACCAAACCCAAAAAAAATAATGTTTTCCGGGCCTTTTTTCCCGAAAAAACACAAAATTTTTGTAAAAGCGCGCAAAAAAAAAAAAATCTTCCCTCCAAACGGGGCTCGACGTTTTTGATGACGTCAGAACAGGACCCCCGCAGACACCTGTCTGGCCCCTGTCGGCAAATGTTATGATGCCCGATTGTACTTCGGTGTCGGGGCAGGAATCTGTCGTTTGGGGACCGACACTCTTCCCACACACACGCCGCACACCGCCTGCGCACCAACACCCTTCTCACACACACACATACACAAAAAACACACACGTGTGTGGGGGCGTTTTGCAGGGTGTGGGGGGAAGTAGGGGTGTGTAAAAGGGGGTGGGGTTGCAGACGTGTGTGAGGCTGTGTGTGGGAAGGGGGCGTGTGCAGGGTGTTTTGGGGGAAAGGGAAGCGTTGTGTGGGAAGGGGGTTGTGTGGGAAGGGGGGCGTGTTTTGCAGGCGGTGGTGGGCAGGGTCGTGTGGGAAGGGGTCGGTGTGCAGGGTGTTGTGGGGGAAGGGGGTCTGCAGGCGGTTGTGGGAAGGAGGCGTGTGTGTGGGGGAGGGGCGTGTATGCAAGCGTGGGTGGGAAGGAGGCGGTGTGCGGCTGGGTAAAACTTTAAAAGAAGTCCTTCCCCCCCTATCTTTTTTTTCCCCCTTACCAAAAAGCTGGGGAATGGGGGGAATACGGGTTTTTGGGTGGGGGAAGCAAAAAAAAAGTGTTTTATGGTCCCCAAAAAACATAAAACACTAATGTAAAAATCAACCCTAACCTAACCTTAACCAAAAAAGTCCCAACCAACCCAAAGTATACCTACAAACAAACCCTTTAAACCAAAGGGATACCAAAACCAACCTAACCTTAAACCACAAAGTATACCAAACCTAACCTTAACCAAAAGTTACCTACCAACAGCCAACCCTTAACCACAAAAGTAACCAAACCCTAACAACCCAAACCCTAACCTAACCTTTAAACCCAAAAAGTATCCCAACCTAACCCAACCTTTAAACCCCACAAAGTATCCCAAACTAACCCTTTAACCAAAATATCCCTAACCTAACCCTAGCCTAACCTTAACCACAAAGTATACTAAAAAAACCAAAACCAACCTAACTCCCCAAAAAAAGGTATAAAACCAAAACCTAACCTTAACCAAAAAAGTTTACTAACCAAACCTACCAACCCTTAACCAAAAAAAGTATCCCCTAACCAACCAAACCTTAAACCAAAAAGATACCTAACCTAACCTAACTGGACTTAAAATTTTTTTGAGGCCCTCTTTTCATAGGGGTGTGGGGTTAAACCCAAGGCTGAGCGCACCTGGCCCCCTTACAGATGTGAAGTAAAAAGCTTTTAAATACAGTCGGTGTTCTTTTCAGTCAAAGGGGAAGGATGATTTCCCAAAGTATTTCCCAGGCGGGGTGGGGGGAAAAGGGGTCGGTGTGCAGGGTGTGTGTGGAAGGAAGCTGTGTGAGGGTGGGGGGGGAAAGGGAAAGGGGTGGGAAGGGTTCGGTGTGCGGCGTGAGTGTGGGAAGGGTGCGGGGGAAAGGGCGTGTGTGGGGACGGAGGCTGATGTGGAAAGGGTGTGGGTGTGCAGGGTGTGTGGGGGAAGGGGTCGGTGTGCAGGGTGGTGGGGGAAAGGGGAAGCATGCTGCACCCATAAAGGTGCATGCATGTGGCATATAGAAAAAAAAATCTATCAGAAACCCCCAAATATTTTCAAGCTTTATATTTATTCGTGTTTACGTCCCTGATCAGCGGGGGAAAGATGAGCCTCCTGAGGGTACGTCCGGGCTGAGCCTGAGGTTGCAAATTTTTGAGTGCGTTTTGAGAACTGGGGATTTGCAGATTTTGTTTGCGGATTTTTAAAAACGGCGACTGGATAAAAAAGTGGACGTATTTTTGAAACCGTAAAGGGGTATGTTTTTGATGCATTAAATCAGGAATGATGAAATGGTTTGGACGAACTTTAAGGTAAGCAAAAAATGCATTTATCATTTTTTTGCAAACTTATCATTAATATGTTTTGATAAGGGTGTGAACGAGTATAAATGTACGGGGATGCAGGGAGGACCCATCGACCAATATCAATTTTTCCATAGGTTGTGCGTTTCACTAAAACGACCCGTTTTTTCGAAATTTTTCCCTTTTTGTGGGACCCAGGGACCAAAAAACGCCAAAAACAGTAGAGGTACTCGCGTATCGGATAATTAGGCCCAAAGGGGTGGTTTGAGTAATGCAAGGATACGAATAATGTGGGGGATTTTTTATATCCCAAAAAAAAAAACCATGAAAAAAAAATTAAAAAATTCTAGGGAATACAAAAAATTTTTAAGTCACGTAAAAATCGATAAAAATAAGATAAAAAACTTGTAAATAAATAAATCACAGTAAAAATACACAATACAGTACTGTACAGTATAGTGTACGCTTAAGATTTAGTATTGGTGGTAAAAATGCACGCTCGCCACGACTGCTCGGGATGGTATTGGAGGTAGAAGTTTCCCCGGGGTCGCCTCATTTACTGTTTGGATGCTAAGAAAAATAATTTTTTAGGTGAAAGAGAAATAAATTGCATTTGAATGGTTTATTTTATAATGGAAAGAGATGAAAAACAAGCAAAACCTGCCCCTCGTTGACAGCGGCAGTCGGCAGCAGCATCAGATAGCAGAGATATCAAGTTTTTTGGTGTTGTTTTGTAGGGTTTTCGGAGACCCTTTAGGAACCTTATAGCTATCCAGGCGTGGTAGCTGACCCGTCTTTTTCAGGAAGGGGACAGGTGAGGCGGAGCACAGGGGTTGCCAGAGGGAGCAGGGGGTTTTTGTTTTACTCTTTTTTATACTGTAGTGATTAGGAGAGCTGTTAACATTTTTATTATTTTAGGTCAGTATAGCACCGGTGCACCTTAAAGGGCTCACCCGCTTTAAGAGGAGCAAAAAAAAAAAAAAAAAAAAAATGAAATTTTTTAAAATTTTTAAGCAATCAGCCCCCATCATTTCCATCCCCAAAGATTGCTGTCGTTTGACAATTTTTTTTTTTTAATAAATATTTTTAAGAATTAAGTAGGCTGGGAATGATTTGTTAAATGAGTAAAAGACACGTCATTTTCTATTTTTTTCCCTTTTTTTCTGGTTTTTCTATATTTTTTCTTGAAGAAAAAAAAAAAAAAAAAACTTTTTAAAAAAACAAAACAAAAAAACAAAAAAAAATAAAAACTACCGTAAATGGCGGGTACAAGTCGATTCTTTGAGCCTGAAAAAATCTCTCCAAAACTAGGGGTCGACTTATACAGTTAGGATAAAATACGAACCTTTACACCGAGTGTCAAAAAAGTGATCAGCACTACTAACAATCGCTGTACACAACTTACGTAAACTCCAGCAGGTTACCACAAAATATTTAACTAAAACTTGTGTTTAGTGAACTTACTTAACATATTTAACACACAGATTAATATATAAATAATAAAATAATATAAATTCAGTTTATATCAACACAAAACAATAGGCTGTTTCAAAGCTGATACACAGATTGTAAACAACTGACCTGGAACGCCACTGAACCGAAGCGGCCAATCAGACAACTACAACAACAAACAACTGCCTGGCTGCTCGCGAGCACCAGTGCTTTCCGCTCAACTCATCGTAGCTCACCACTCTAACAATACAACCGGTAATTCTGATCTACAAATATATCGTGACCATACACTATGGGGGTAAAGACTTTGGCCTACCATTAGCCTACCGTATTTTGAGGGCCGACTTATACGGCAAGTATAGGCCTAACCCGTAATCTTGAGCTAATAATCTTGAGGTCGACTTGTACGCTGCAATTTACGGTATGTCTCGTTGGCTTGTGATTGGTCGAGAAGTTTTAAAACCAGTTTGTCATTGGCTGGTAACTGATGAAGAGTTGATGACGTCATTACTCGCCTTAGCCAGTCAGGGCCTTCCTACACGTTTACTACCTTCCGAGGGAGGCTTGCTGGATACGGTAGTAAGGGCAGGTAGTCAGTGGCGGCTCGTGATAATATAAAATGGAGGACTGCAAGCTTCACACAACAGTAGGATACACAAATTTGACCTAACTCAGGTATGAGTTGTAGTTGATGTTCACGGATTTCAGGGCATGGCAGTAGTGGTCAAGGCTTAAAAACAATATTATTTCTCAAACGGTTTGTTCCAATCAGGAACAGTATTATTAAAGTTTCATTTTTCGTTCCTCCTCCAAACATAACGTTCCTGAACCGGTTAGAAAGAAATTAAAACCGGTTAGAATGTTATTCCAAACCATGTATTGAATATGCTATTAGCCCTAATAAATAATAATGCCTGTACATGACTACATTTATAGATGGGTAATAAAGCCATGCATTTCAGGGTGCACAGTATCCAACAAAATCAAACCCTTAGATGTCGTAAGAACTACCTATATTATTATACGACTTAAATAAGTCAACACATTTACATATACAAAACAGGAAGCATAGTGTATGAGTATGCAATCTCAGTTGCCAGAGTAAAAACATGAACCACAAAATTATTTATTAATATTATATATGGCAAAAATATATTAATTCGTAATATCACCAACCCACTAATTAAATATACCTAATCAATGAAATCAGTGAATACATGTGGTACTCCAAGGACTCTAACTTAGAACACTCACACCAAAATTTGGCGCACCAAGCATTAGGCTATAAAAGGTAAAGAGATGGGGGCATACGCTATGCTGCGCGTGGCCATCGGTGCTCATCTCCGTGTCATTAGGCCTTTGAGCCTGTGCTCATCTCCGTGTCATTAGGCCTTTGAGCCTGTGGTCATCTCCGTGTCATTAGGCCTTTGAGCCTGTGGTTATCTCTGTGTCATTAGGCCTTTGAGCCTGTGCTCATCTCTGTGTCATTAGCCTTTGAGCCTGTGGTCATCTCCGTGTCATTAGGCCTTTGAGCCTGTGGTCATCTCCGTGTCATTAGGCCTTTGAGCCTGTGGTCATCTCCGTGTCATTGGGCCTTTGAGCCTGTGGTCATCTCCGTGTCATTGGGCCTTTGAGCCTGTGGTCATCTCCGTGTCATTGGGCCTTTGAGCCTGTGGTCATCTCCGTGTCATTGGGCCTTTGAGCCTGTGGTCATCTCCGTGTCATTGGGCCTTTGAGCCTGTGGTCATCTCCGTGTCATTAGGCTTTGAGCCTGTGGTATCTGTGTCATTAGGCCTTTGAGCCTGTGGTCATCTCCGTGTCATTAGGCCTTTGAGCCTGTGGTCATCTCCGTGTCATTGGGCTTTGAGCCTGTGGTCATCTCCGTGTCATGGGCCTTTGAGCTGTGGTCAATCTCCGTGTCATTGGGCCTTTGAGCCTGTGGTCATCTCCGTGTCATTGGGCCTTTGAGCCTGTGGTCATCTCCGTGTCATTGGGCCTTTGAGCCTGTGGTCATCTCCGTGTCATTAGGCCTTTGAGCCTGTGGTCATCTGTGTCATTAGGCCTTTGAGCCTGTGGTCATCTCCGTGTCATTAGGCCTTTGAGCCTGTGGTCATCTCCGTGTCATTAGGCCTTTGAGCCTGTGGTCATCTCCGTGTCATTAGGCCTTTGAGCCTGTGTCATCTCCGTGTCATTAGGCCTTTGAGCCTGTGGTCATCTGTGTCATTAGGCCTTTGAGGCCTTGTGGTCATCTCCGTGTCATTGGGCCTTTGAGCCTGTGGTCATCTCCGTGTCATGGGCCTTGAGCCTGTGGTCATCTCCGTGTCATTGGGCCTTTGAGCCTGTGGTCATCTCTGTGTCATTAGGCCTTTGAGCCTGTGGTTATCTCCGTGTCATTGGGCCTTTGAGCCTGTGGTCATCTCCGTGTCATTGGGCCTTTGAGCCTGTGGTCATCTCTGTGTCATTAGGCCTTTGAGCCTGTGGTCATCTCCGTGTCATTAGGCCTTTGAGCCTGTGGTCATCTCTGTGTCATTAGGCCTTTGAGCCTGTGGTCATCTCTGTGTCATTAGGCCTTTGAGCCTGTGGTCATCTCCGTGTCATTGGGCCTTTGAGCCTGTGCTCATCTCAGTGTCATTAGGCCTTTGAGCCTGTGCTCATCTCCGTATCATTAGGCCTTTGAGCCTGTGGTCATCTCTGTGTCATTAGGCTTTGAGCCTGTGGTCATCTCTGTGTCATTAGGCTTGAGCTGTGGTCATCTCCGTGTCATTGGCCTTTGAGCCTGTGCTCATCTCCAGTGTCATTAGGCCTTTGAGCCTGTGCTCATCTCAGTATCATTAGGCCTTTGAGACTGTGGTCATCTCGTGTCATTAGGCCTTTGAGCCTGTGGTCTCCGTATTGGGCTTGAGCCTGTGCATTCAGTGTCATTAGGCCTTTGAGCCTGTGCTCATCTCCGTTCATTAGGCCTTTGAGCCTGGGTCATCTCGTGTCATAGGCCTTGAGCCGTGTCACTCGTATCTAGGCTTTGAGCCTGTGGTCATCTGTGTCATTAGGCCTTTGAGCTGTGCTCATCTCAGTATCATTAGGCCTTGAGCCTGTGGTGGGTGAGGATCCGTTACCCCGGGACACAGGCTAGTGTAACATCCGGGTTACCACAGTTACCTTCCCCAGGTTTCCCCAGGTACCCATTATCAACCCCGAAAGGGAGGAAGAACAGCTGGGTGGCTGGTCGCTGACTTGACCTGGACCGGATTCGAACAGGGCCCGCAGATTCGTAGCAGGCACGCTAGCCACTACACCACGGAGGCGACATTAGGCTATGAACATAGTTAAAAATTTAAGGGAGCGTCACACGAATATTTCCGAAAAAAAAATCAAAATATTGAAATAATTCTCATTTCAGAGAAAATAATATTTTTTTTTTTTTTTTACATCACACAAGGACTGGCCAAGGGCACAAAAAAAAATGGGTAAACACAAAGCCCGCCTTAGTTGCCAGTCCCTATAAAGGAAGGACAGTAAGAGAATAATATAAAAAAGAGGGGTGAGCCAATTTAGTCGGGAGGTGTTTTTGTTTACTCTTTTTAAAAAGATTTAAGTCATGGGAAAGGGGAAAAAAATAGAAAAGGAAGAGATTTCCCAGAGTTTCCCGTAAATGGGATAAAGAGTAAAGATATGTTTTAACTCTGCATTAGGAAGATGGACAGAAAGGGATTACTATATTTTAAGGGTTTTAATTAATTTAATATTAAGATTTAATCACACTTGAGCAAGCTTGTGACAAGTTTTAAAAAAAAAGAAGGAAAAAAATGAAAGAGTTAGGTAAATTTTTCCCCCCCTCCCCCCCAAAAAATATCCGTATAAAAAATTTTGTCTAAATTTTGTAAAAATATGAGGGGATAGGAAAAAGGGGAAACCTCTCAGCCCTCTCGGAAACAGAGGATCGTTCAAGGCCTCGTAGGAGGGAGTAGAGGGGGGAAAGGGGTTTTCGCTGCTAGTCTCTCAGCTTCCACCTTTCCTGCTCCTCCAGCCATTTCCATTTTTCAGCCCAGATTGATCTTTAACCCCCCACCCATCCCTTTCTCAGGGGAAAAAACTGGGTGAGTTCGCCGCCCTCTTTTACCCCCAGACCCTTTTTTTTTTTTTTTTAAAAAACCCCCGGGAACCAGCCCTTTTTGTAAAACCTTTCAAGGAAAGAAGGGGCGAAATAAAAAAAAAAGTCTGGGACAACTCGGTTTAAAGGGGCCCGGTTTTTTAAAAAAAACGCCCCTTTTTAAACCCTTAAAAAAAAATTTTTTTCCTTTTCCCCCCCCTTTACTCCCCGTCCCTTCATTTTTTTTGGGGAAAAAAAAAATTCACCCGAAAAAGGGGAAAAAAATTTTTTTGGGAAAAAAAAACTATCAAATAAGGTTAAAATTTTTTTTTAAGCTTAAAATATTCCTTATCAAAATTTAAAAAATACGCAGCAGAAAAAATTACAAACCGAGCAAAATGAAAAAAAAAAATAAATAACACCTTGCGGCAAAAAAAATTATATGCCAAAAGTCAACTTATCATCATACACTACCCTCCGAGTTTACGCATGCGGTTTGCAACCTCGATTTTCGCGCAGACCCTAAATTTCACCACCCCGACTTTTCGCGCTTTAATCCCAAGTTTCGTTTTTTTTTGGTGTGTGCGTGTTGCTACAGCCCCGTAGGCAGTGCCCTCCAGGGTGGGATGGGGGGGCCCCTGGAGTTTTAATTGGGGGGATGGTTGGCCCGTGGTGGGCAGACACATTTCATAGTGACGCTGGGGTTAGAGGTCATCCCCGCCCCCTGTGTCCTCCGATGCCTGAAATTTAAAGGTAGAGCTAATGGCAGCATGTGGGTGTTCTTAGGACTCAAAAGTGCAGAAAAAAAGTTTTTAAGGGATTTACAGCCCTCACAAGGGCGAACTCGGATCACCCCAGAAAAGCCATCGGAGACTTTTCTGTACCTTTTTGCTTTGTACACTTGTAGGTCGTCTGTCAACTCGTGCTGAGCTTTTACATATATCTTGACGCACCCACTCTGCTACCGCCTTCCCATAAGAGACGTACGGGACACGTCTCCTTCTTCCGCTTAGTATATATAAAATGGGCTTGTATAGTTGTATTTTTGCTTGTTTTTTTCCATTTTTTTGTGTTTTTCTCTACAGGACACCCGGGTGTCGCTAAGATGGGTAACCCTCAAAAAATAAGTAGCACCTTCCCTTACTTTTTCCCAAAAAAAAATACCCCTTTAAAAGTGAAAAAACCATGACGTGTGGGGTTACTTGGTTTCTGGAGGTATGGGGGAAAGGAGAGAAAGAGAAAGGCATTGTGACGGTTTTTGCCGTAAAACACGTCACACAACCATCAGCTGACAAGAATGTGTCGGGCCACCACCAGCCCAAAAAACGCTCCGCTGGGGGACTCCCCAAATCTAGCTCAATTCAAGCCCCCTTCCTCTAGTAGTTTTGGCCCGAAGCCCCCAAACCCCGGGGAAAGGGGGTAAAAAAACCCAGGCTAACACCCAGTCCCCTTTCATAATGGGGGGGACGGGGCTTGGGGCATTTTCAGGATTTTTGGGGGGGAAAAAAAAAGTTTATAAGTGAAAAAATACGGTGGGTTTTACACAGCCCCAAGTTAACCCCGGGGCCTCCATCCCCCCCTGGGGGTCACGCCAAAACGGTGCGTAGGCACACACACACACACAAAACACAAAAAACACACACAAAAAAAAAAAAAGGAAAAAAAAAAAAAAAAAACGGACTAAATAAGCATTTTACGGGGTTTCTAACCCCCGATTTTGGGACGCGATTTTGCGTTTGCCCCCGGAAAAGCAAGCGAAAAACTCGGAGGGTATGTAGAAGATTTTTACTTCCTGAAAGGGAAAAAAAATTTTTCCTTTCCAATGAAGTTAAATATTGTAATTCGCTAAAAAAATAAAGCCATACAACGAAGGGTAAAAGATAGGTTATTTTTTTTTTTTTTAATAAATATATTTTAAATATAAATACAATTTTAATTATACAAAATATTTTAAATAATATATTGTAATTCGCCCAAGGTCAAGTGAATTCACGTCAAACGCGACTTTTTTAAAATTTTTTTAAAAAATATTTTTAAATTTATTTTTTGGGTGACGCCAAAGACGTCATTTGTCGTAGGGCCCACCTTTCCCGGATGACGCTCAAAGACGTCATTGTACGTGAAAGGGTTAATAACTTCGCCCACTATGGTACCGAATTTAATAAACAATATATCTTTGGAAAGAGGAATGAAGATTGTGATTTTCTCATCTTTTTTTTTTGGGGGGGGGAGGTAAATATTTGCAAATATGTAAAAAATAGCAAATACATTTACGGTAAAAAAAAAAAAAAAATTCAAAAACACCTAAGAAGAATAAATTTCCCAAATCTTAAGATGAACGTTTGGATATTTTGTAATGCATATTGGTAATTTTTTCATCAGTGCAAGTCATTGGATAAGAATTTTATTAAGAGTTAAATTTCCCTTTAAAAAAAACCCCCGGTTTATTTGTTTGCAGTTATGTATCAAAGCGAGCTATGGATAGAAAAATGAGCTAGGATTTTTTTGGCATTAGCATAGGGTACTTTCGACAAAAATAAATCATGACAATCCACTGGAAGAAAGGGTTTTGTGATGCTCCCTTTAAGCAATACTCACGACCCAATTTTTTAATACTGGATATTAATCTAAGCATGTTCTAACCCAAACTGCAGCAACACAACTAAACTCATTTGACTAATTTTGGAAGTGAAAATGGATTTTGACCAAATATGGCATGGAACGAAAAAAAAAAATTTGTTATTAACCGGTACAGGGTTTTTGAAAAGCATTTTTGCTCCAGAACAGTTAAATATGATACAGTTTAGTTTCCGTTTGTTCGAAGCATAATTTTGGTAATTTCGGTTTCGTTTTAATTCCTTTAAACCAGTGGTTCACAACCTTTTTTTTGTTGTTTCCCCCCTTTAACCAGTTCAACCATCTGGATTCCCCCTTCATGTGGACAAGGAAAAAAGTAGCCAAAACAAAATTAACTTTTTGTAATAAAACAAGTATACGTATAGACCAGGGGGCCAAACTAGGCACGCGGGCCAATTGCGGCCCGCTGTCCATTTTAATTGGCCCGCAGTAAATTTTTAAAAATGTAATGAAATAATTTTATGTCCCAAAATGAATTGTGAATTAATTGAGACACTAAAATTATTCCTTTTGGCGTGGCGGGAAGAGTTAAACAAGATAACAGGTGGAGGTGAGGAGGAAGAGGTGAACAGAGAGATGGAAGGGAGGGAGATGTGGACGGGGAGAAAATAGTAAATGAGCTGTGGAGAAGGAGACGGTGATAGGAGAGACGCGAACATTACGTTTCGCAAAACTGCTGGACAAGGATATGACGCCCACGAGGAAGGCGGGTGGGAAACAGCCGGCCTTGGATAGGCAGGAGCGGCGTTCGTAAGGAGCACCACCGCGCACCAGTTCTCTCGGTTTTTGTCTGAGTCAAGCGCCTGGTTGGGGGTGTTGGACTTTAATTTGGGCTTATCACGCCCTTATTTTTGGTTGTGGAAGAGAGAAGGTGACAGGAGTGTTAGGGAGTGAACTCCTGTCTCCCCACAGTTATTGAAATGGGCTGTTGTGTCTAGTAATCTGGCTTTCGTCCCCAGTCATACAAGGAAAACACTTGAAACACTTGAAACACTTTAAAATGCTTACCATAATAACATACAAAAAGTAATACAAGGTAACCCTAAACCAAGGTCAATTTGTGAAAAAACAAGCCC
>JACEEZ010002878.1:34999-78312 GCA_016584305.1 Chionoecetes opilio | reverse complement strand
TTCGCCTTTGCCCCAATGGATATGATTAAAGTACCAGTTTCAACGTCAACTTTCTCGTAATGCAATTTCATCTGGGGATTGATACATTTCATGACTGAAAGGTGGATTGGTGATTTTTGCAATATCATATAAATCAGAGAGTCTATAATCAATTAGAGGTAAGTATGGAAATTAGTGCTTGTGCAGCGCAGTAAACTGTGGAAAAGAATAAGCAGACCCAACACTCACGTAAGCTATTTGGGGCGGCTTCGTCACAAACACCCTGCAAACGAATTTTTGCTCACTGTGGGTCTTCGTCTGTTATATACACGAACCACCGAGTGATTGGAATGCAGGGGTTAAGTCTTTGGTCTGTCTACTTCTTGGTTCAACAAGACTTGAGTCGATATCTTTTGTCCTCCTAATGCGACCAGGAGTTTCGATTTTTTAGTCTGACGGCATATATCAACCTGTATTGATATCCCAAAAAAACTAATCTTGTGTACTTGTGTATGTGTGTATATACGTGTGGGGTGTGTGTATGTGTGTGTGACTGGTGTGTGTGTGTGTGGGGTGTGTGGTGGTGTGTGTGTGTGTGTGTGTGTGCTTTTGCGTGTCCCGTATGTGTGTGTTGCGTCTGTATGTGTGCAACTAGATCATGTATCTACGTTCATGTGTGTAATACATCGCAAAGGACTGGCCAAGAGAAAAAGAAAATGACGTAAGAAAAGACAAACTAAATTTGCCAGTCCCATACAGCAGACAGTAGAGAAAAGGAAGAGAAAGAGGGGTGGGCCAATTTGGTCGGAGGTTTTCTTGACATTCCTCTCTTGAAAAAAAGCCTTAGGAAAAGATGGACAATATAATAGGAAGAGAGTTTCAGGATTTGCCAGTGAAAGGAATGAAAGAGTGAAGATACTTGCTAACTCATTTTCATTACATTGCTAATTTGTAAGATGGACAAAATAATAATGATAACGAGTAGAAAGTCTTGTGCAGCGTGGCCGCAGAAAAGGGAGGCACGGAGTTGGCATGTTCATAGGAGCAGTAAGCATGCAAATAACGGTAATATAATAATATAACGGTGATTTAGCATGAGAAGCATCATTGCGGCGGTAATCTAAAAATATAGACAATTTAGTCTTTTTAAGGAGAGGATCTGATGAGACGAATAACTTTAGACTTTACCCTGTTTAGGAAGACTATATGAGTGGATCCCAAAAAAACATGAGAGGCACAATTCATATATGGGCGGATAACGCCCATACAGAGCAAGCAACTGGGAGGGAGAGGAAAAATGGACGAAGACGCCATAGGATACCTAACCTTTTAGAAGCTGACTTAGCATGAGATAAAATGTGAAATTTTCAGTTTATATTTTCAGTAAACGATATACCAAGAATGCTCAGTTTAGAAGAGGGAGACAGTTGCATGTAATTGAAAAAAAGGGATTAGTTGTCTGGATGATTATGTCGTGTAGATAGGTGAAGAAATCGTTTTTTTAAGGCATTAAACAAAACAACGTTTGCTCTGCCCCATTCGAAAATTATAGAAATATCAGAAGTTAGGCCCTCTGTGCATCCCTCCGTGAATCACTTAATCCCTGTAGAGTTGGATGCCTAGTGATTTTTTTACGTCGAAAAATGCATGACGGAGTCATCAGCGTAGAAGTTGATAGGGCAGTGAATTAGACATAGAAGAACATTAATAATTCAATAGAAAGAGAGTGGATGATAGACATAACCCTGAGAAACACCACTACATACTGATATACTTAGGAGATCACAATGACCGTTTGTGTTTCCCGTAAGCACATTCGCTTGCCTTTCATCTGTCCATGTATCTGCAATTACGTTTTACTGATCAACACTATCTCTCTCTCTCTCTCTCTCTCTCTCTCTCTCTCTCTCTCTCTCTCTCTCTCTCTCTCTCTCTCTCTCTCTCCCTGTCTCTCTCCTCTCTCTCTCTCTCTCTCTCTCTCTCTCCTCTCTCTCTCTTCTCTCTCTCTCTCTCTCTCTCTCTCTCTCTCTCCTCTCTCGTCCTCTCTCTCTCCTCTCTCTCTCTCTCTCTCTCAGTTCATAAACTTTGACATATCTATTCCATGATGAATACAACTTATGATTCACAACAATGACATTTGAAATTATAAATATCAATATAATTATGGTATTGATTATGAATAATGATAACCGATTTAGCAGCAGTACTCATTGTTGATACTGTTAATTTTTTTTTCTTCTATTCAATTAATCTTTACATTGTCAGCCCTATACGTGTCACCTCACTGATCTATATAACATGGATCGCGGAAGCCTGGCTCCGCACTGGTTCCAACTGTCCGCCATCTTGTCGTAACCAAAACAAAGCCTTGTTTCTGCGGCTCGCGTTGCTGTCTATCTGGTGTTATCGCCTCGTCATGCCAAGTTGTGCTTGCTGTCTGGCTGTGTTTATCACCTCGTCATGCCAAGCTGTGCTGCTATGTCCTGTACAAACAGACCAGGACCTGGAAGTGGCAAATCTTTCCACCTGTGAGTAACACCACACACACACACACGCACCCACCACACACACACACACCCACCACACACACCCACACACACACCCACCCACCACACACACACACCCACCACACACACACACACCCACCACACACACACCCACACACACGCACCCACCCCCCACCACACACACGCACCCACCACACACACACGCACGCACCCACCCACACACCCACACCCACACACACCCAGACACCCACACCCACCACCACACACACACACCCACACCCCTCCCCACCCAGCCCATCCACTCTTAATCCATCTAACCACTCCAGTCATCCACCTACTAGTTAAAAAAAAATATAGGTGGATATGGTATACTTTTTTTTATATAGGTAGATATAGATATAAGTATATTTTTTTATACTTGTTAGCAATTAGTGGGGAACGGAAGCAGACCTGAGTGCGGTTATGATACAAATGATCATATGATCATTTGTATCATAACCGCACTCAGGTCTGTTTCCGTTCCGCGCGCTTCCTAATAAGCGGTGCTTGTTCTAATGGAGATAGCTTTATTTTGCGAAGAAAAAAAAAAGGAAAAAAAAGTATACCTTGTGGTTAAAGTTAGGTTAGGTTTTCATTACAACCTATAGGTTAGGTTAGGTTTCATTAAAACCTTTAAGGTTAGGTTGGTTTCATTAAAACCTATAAGGTTAGGTTAGTTTCATTAATATTAATTTTTTTTTTTGGGGGGGGGGTTGCGCAAAATAAAACTATCTCCATTGCAACAAACACCTATTGTAGGCCAAGAAAAAATAGTTGATGTCTCTTAAAACGACCGCGAAACTCGTCCATTATTACCAAAAGTTGTTTCGTAGTCTAAATGAAACCATAGTCGTTTCATACACTCAGCTCAGAGTTGAACTTGACTACTAGAGTTACGAAACGACACCAGGTATGTACGAAAATACTCAAAATCAGTGTCACGAAACTAACTACTTGCAATTCAATATACCTAATTAAGAAAGGTTTTTGATTAGCCAAAGGTTTTTGATTAATTTAAACTTCCTGTAATCCCCGAGAGTAGCTTCTATGGACCACTGTGGCTCGCGCCGTACCCGTGGCGGCGGCGGTACGGGCTAGCGCCGTTATAGTGGACGAGAACTGCGCGTTCGCTTCATTAGGTCAGACACACACACACTCGTGGTTTCGCTCATTAGGTCTGTACACTGCACTCTTAGCCTCTCGCTTTACCACATACACCACACCTGTCACTACACACTTGTACGGCCTCGCAACACACCTGTCACTACACACCTGTACGGCCTCGCAACACAACCTGTCACTACACACCTGTATGGCCTCGCAAGACACCTGTCACTACACACCTGTACGGCCTCGCAACACACCTGTCACTACACACCTGTACGGCCTCGCAACACACCTGTCACTATACACCTGTACCGCCTCGCAAGGCACCTGTCACTACACACCTGTACGGCCTCGCAACACACCTGTCACTACACACCTGTACGGCCTCGCAAGACACCTGTCACTACACACCTGTACGGCCTCGCAACACACCTGTTGTCTGTGTATCACCGTAAATAGATGACTTGGAAGGTTCGACGATGCACTAGGTTGGAAGTTTAGTAGTAGTAGTAGTAGTAGGTGTTAATAGTAGTTGTAGGTGGTAATAGTAGTAGTAGGTGGTAATAGTAGTAGTAGTAGTAGGTGGTAATATAGGCTATCACATGCCAGCAGCCAACATCCAGCCACTGCCTGGCCGGCCCATGTATTTGTTTTGTTTATTTCAAGATGGCGGCTAGTGACTTCAGTATCTCGGCCACAGCTAGCCCAGATCCGCGATCCATGTTATATAGATCAGTGGTGTCACTACGTACGAGGTAACATATACTTGCTTTTGGTAAGAGTGGAGAAGTAGCCGAGTGGGGGACTAAACGGCTAATCAAAACACAAGGTGGTTTTATAATTATTGTTATTATTTGTTGACAGAGTGAATCGGCCGTATACAGCACGTTGTAATTAAAGTTCTCTGTTATTATCAATGCACAAAAGGTATTTACCACAACAAAATGTTCGAGTATCACACACACGTCCACACAACACAAGTGTCTAAAGTTCTCTGACGCGTCGTGTGCTCTGCTGCCAGCGGTGTGAGGCAGGGCGTTCCTAGGGGGGTGCCTGCTGTCTGGGTATCAAGGTGTGGCCGTCTCCGTGGCGTGCTGCCCCCTGGTAGCTGTGGCAGATGGCGTGGCATGGGCGTCATTGGCGTGACACGTCATACAAATATTCTTAAAACATAGAAATTATTAGCAGAAAAGGTGCATGCATGATATATACACGTAGGGATAAACATATGGCCTATAAAGCCAACATCATAACATAGGGACTTCTCACAAATATTCAGGGTAGCATAAAATAAAGAGGATTCTTTATTCCTCGTCCATTTTACACATCCTAATACTTAAATTATGGAAAACTATTTTATGAAAGTTAATTTTCAACTCTCAGCTGAAGTGCCAATTTTGGTTACGGTAATGGTCCCGTGTGTGTCTGTATATGTCAATACTCCATAACTACAGTTTAGTATCATTAGTCGAGCCACAAATGAGGTCACATACTCAGAGGTGGATACAATTTTTTTTTTAATGAAAGATTTGCTCTGAAAAAGCTGCGTTGCAGATACAAATGAAAACAACATTTTAAACAAATGATTACTCAATGGCAACACTTCTTCAACATTCGAGCTCAAGGTCAAATTGAACAAAATATGAAGATGGTACGTATGGTATAGCTTAGCTACCGTTAATATTAGTGTTCCTTATATAGTACTGTCAGTAGTTATTGTAATAGTTTGCAGTAACCAGTAGTAGCCGTATAGTAAAAGCAGTAGTAGTAGTAGTAGTAGTAGTAGTAAGTAGTAGTAGTAGTAGTAGTAGTTGTTGTAGTAGTAGTAGTAGTAGTAGTAGTAGTAGTAGTAGTAGTAGTAGTAGTAGTAGTAGTAGTAGTAGTGGCAAAAGTAGAATTACTAGAATATCCACTTTCCTTTCCCGAGGGTTCAGCACGTGAGCTTTCATTATTTTAAGTTTTAAGTTGTTTATTCTACAAATTAAAATTTGGTGGAATATTTGAGATTTTGCATAGCGATTAGATTTTACAATAAAGCAAATAAAACATAAGTATAATTATATTTAACGGAAGAACATTCTTATATTCACAAAATTCCCTTCAATATTTTCTTTCACACATACACCTTCTTTTCGCTCATAATCATTCTCTTACAACAATTTATACTTTTCGTGCATTTTTTCAAAGCCTTATTAAATATTAAGTGACCTTTTTTTTTTGTTATTTTTTGTTTGATTATATCTATTCACGTGCATGTATGCACGTAGATAATTAATGTAAAAAATTATAATAATAGTACTCTAAAATAAAAAAATAATCGTAGTAATGATAATAGTAATATTAATGATAAAATAATAATGATAACAATAAGGGTAATGATAATATAATAAATATGATGACAATATCTACTGACAAAATTTTCGATAATAATAATACTAATGATTAAAAATAGTAATATTAATATTAATGATACTGATTAATACTCAATCAATCATTGGGGGCATACGCCGGGGGGGCGCGTCGCCTCGCCACCCTACGACGCCACTCCCGGGGGTCACCACGCGCAGTTCCCATGCAGGCTCCTTTCCCATACCCAAACAGCTCTCGACAAGAAACATCAACTTGCCCCAGCCACGAGCCTTGTGGGCGCCCCCTTGGCCTCCTCCAAAGCCGGATTGTCCCCTTACAGATACAACCCGATTGGGAAGGATCGGTTTCAAAGGGAGCGTGCCACATGCCCATATGCCGAAGTTGGCGCTGACGGACTATGCAGTAATAGGCCTCAATTCATGTCTCACGGTGCAATCGCTGATTTGACACGTAATCATCCCAGCGTACCCCATGATTCCCGCGAAGACACTTATTACCAAAGGCATTGATTCGTCCCCTTCAAGTCACTATTTAGTGTCCATGTCCCCACAAACCCTATAGTAAAACAGGGATCACAAAACGACTTGAAGATCTTGAAGATCTTTGTCCTCCTGCACAGGCACCGACAACGCCAAATACTCCCGCTGAGCGAGTCCATAACACCGTGGGCTATGCCAATCCCCGTAAGACTTCTTGACGTGACCCGCCGTCATTATGGACTGCGCTACCAAGGTATGTAAAAATTTCCAAGATCTCAATGTCCTCGCCCACACGCCCTGAACAGACTGTACTGCTTCATCTAGTAAGTCTCCAAACACCTGGACCTTGGTCTTGAGCCAGGAAACCCTCAAGTCCCCAAAAGGGTTTGCCTCCTCGTGCAGCGCTCGAGAGCCCTCACCAGGGCCTCCAGCGACTCAGCAAAGATTACTGCATCATCGGCAAAACAAGATCAGTGATCTTGGTGTGCCGACGGAGCTCCCCAAACACTTTGATCTACAACTTGTCCATGCCGTCCATACACTNGGCCACCTTAAGGGGTTTTAAAACTTCTTTTTGGCACCAGTGTCGTTATTGCTCCCAACACCCCCCAAACCCCTGGCCGCAATGGTCGTCATCTTCTCTGTCCTTTTTCCGTTCATGTGCTTGGCTTTGTGACTCCTCCGTCCTCAAAAGGCGGGTGTCGATGGCGAGCTCCTGAATATTCCCTATGCGGTCTAAGGGCATCATCAAACGGTTCCCCTCCCGATCCCGGTAGTAGGGGTTTTTCCCTAAACTCTCGCCACAGGACACACTCGGGTGGTACAGTCTATCAGCAACCTTTTGCCCATACCCTTAACTGGTCAAGTCGTAAAAACTTTTTCTTCAAGACAACTCCAGTCACCCTGTTCACGAAAAACATTAACTCCTGACCTTTCAACACCCCCGTGTTTCTTAAAATTTGACTGATTGATCCTGATAAACGACAAGTGGTAATATCCCCGCCAGACGGGGGAAATTTCGGCTGGCTGCTCACCACAGGCCAGCCCTTTTCCCCTTAACTGTTTAAAGAAATTTGGATGTTCCCGCAATGATTTAAAATTTTGCCTTGGACATCCGGGTAGGTAAAAAAAATTTTTCGTCCCTTCTTAGGTTTTTGATATAAAGTGAAAAAGATCCAACCAATGGTCTTCAACTTTTAAATTCATGAACCCCTTTCTGCCCCTCGAATCCTTTTTCCCTTTTTAAATGCAGTATATAAATACTGCAAATGGTCCTAGTATCCTATGAAAAAATGACCAACTGACATGGGACGGCGAAAGGTCGTGTCCTGTGACTCCGGCGAAAATTCCTGCTACCACTGCGCGCCCCTCTGGAATTCAGACGTCTTGCCCGAGCGGCCCCCAAGGGGCGAAAAGTCGATACGTGTGAACCGGCCTTACACTCGCGTGCCACGCAAGATGCCCCCATCTATTTCTGACGGCTGCAGTCATCTGCAAAAGCTAAATATTAAAATACCCTGGGTTCCGTTTGGGAAAGTAAAAAACTGACCAAATCCTAGCCCCTCTGTCCTGGGGGAAACGCCGACGTAAATTTCGCGGGGATCTTGAAAACTTATTTTGATTAAAAAGGCGTTTACTCATGATCGAAAGGAACTCTGGGATCTTCTGCAGCTTTGGGGATTCCTGCAAGGACTGTTGGTCTCTGATGGCCCCGACTCTGGGGCTGAAGTGTTTTGAGTGTATGGAGGGGTATCCAGTTTTTTTTTTTCGTGAATAGAGATTTGAGGGAAAAAGGGGCTCCTTTTCCCATTTTCTTTTCAAAACTTGTATGGTGGGTTTTTGGGGAAAATTGTAGTCAAAGTGATTGGGAGCTCCCTTGGGGAAAAACCCAAAATCACTGATCTAGTTTCTTGCCGATTGCAACTTTTGTCAAATCATCAAAATTATGACCCTTTGGGGGGGTGAGCTTCTGGGGGTCCGGTATGGCTCTCGGGGGCTGCACGGGGGTAAGCCCTTTTGGACTTTTGATCTCCTGGGGCAAAACCTAGGGCCAGATGTTTGGGCTTTTAATTAAACGTACAGTCTGTTCATATGTTCGGCGAGGACATTGAATCTTGGAAAGTTTTTTATACCTTGGTAGAGCAAACCGAATGACCGGGGGGGTCACGTAAAAAAAAATTACGGGGGATTGGCAAAGCCAAAATTTTTAAAGGGGTTCTCTCAATACGGGTATTGGGGTTGCCCCATATGTGCAGAAGGACAAAAAACTGTTCTTTAATCGCTGATTCCCGTCTTACTCATGGATTGGGGACATGAAAAACAAATAACGACTTAAGAGGAAAAACGAAAGCCCCTTTGGGGTAATGGGTACCTTCGCAGAATCAAGGGGGGATCATTGGAAAGATTACATGACAAAACAACCGTTGCACCCCTGAGACTGAATCGAGGGGCCCATTTCCCGCATAAAAAATTTTGGGCAGCGGCCCAAATTTGGATTTGGGCATGTGGCACCTTACCCCAAAACCGATCTTTTCCCCGGGTTGTATCTGTAAGAGACAATAAAGGGGGGTTTGGGTGAGGGCCAAAAGGGCCCCAATGTTCGTGGCTGGGGGAAGTTGATGTTTCCCAGCCCTGATTGCTTTATATGGGAAGGGGAGCATGCATTTGGGGGGCTCGTTTTAGTGACCCCCGTGAGTGGCGCGTAGGGTGGGGGAAACGAAGAGCCCTTGCGAATGCCCCCAATGGGTGATTGATTGAAAAGTAAACCCCGGTTTTAACGTCCAAATTTCTCGTAAAAAGCCTATTTTCATCGGGGGTTGGATAACCTTTTTATGACTGAAAGGGGGATTGGTGATTTTTGCAATTCATTAAAAAGATCAAAAGTCAATAAAAATCAATTATTTAGGGAAGTATGGGAAAATTTGTGCTTGTGCCGCCAGTAAAATGTGGAAAAGTAAGCAGCCCAACAATCACGTAAGCTATTTTTGGGCGGGGTTCCCTCCAAAACCCGGGAACGAAAAATTGCTCAAAGTCGGTCTTTGTCTGTTTTTATCCGAACCCCCCCAGTGAAATTTTAATGCAGGGGTTTTAAAATCTTTGGGTCTGTCATACTTCTGGTTTAAAAAGACTTGAGTCGAATCTTTGTCCTCCTAAATGCGACCAAGGGGGTTTTCGATTTTAATTCCCGACGGGATAAATCAAACCCGTTTTTGTTCCTTTTTCCCCCCAAAATAATACTTTTTGTACTTGTGTATGTTTTGTATAACGGGGGTTTTTGTGTGTTATGTGTTGTGTGTGTGGGGGGTGTGTGTTGTGTGTGGTGTGTGTTTTTTGTGTGTGTGTGTGCGTTTGCGTTGCGTTTGTGTGTGGGGTCTGTTTTGTGTCAAATAGATCATGTATTAAAGTTCATGTGGGGTAATACATGGGAAAGGATTTGGCCCAAAAGGGCCCAAAAAAAATGAAAGTAAGAAAAAGACAAAAAAATTTGCCATTCCCCATACGCAGCAGGGAGAGAAAGAGGAAGAAAAGAGGGGGTGGGCCCAAAATTTTGGTGGGAGGGGGTCTTGACATTCCTCTCTTTAAAAAAAAGGGGCCCTTTGGGAAGAGGACAAAAAATAAATAGGGAAAAAGGGTTTTAAGGGTTTGCCGTGAAAAAATGAAAGGGGTGGTACTTGCCCCTCATTTTTTATTACATTGCTAATTTGTAAGATGGACAAAATAATAAAATTTAAAAGAAAAAGTCTTTTGCAAGGGGGGCCTTCGAAAAGGGGGGGAAAGGATTTGGCATGTTTTTAGGGAGGGAGTAAGCATCAAAAAACGGTAATATAAATTAACCGGTGATTTAGGGATGGTAAAGCATCATTGCGGGGGTAATCTAAAAAAATTGACTTTTTGTCTTTTTTTAAAGGGGGGAAAAAAACTGATGAGGGGCGAAATAACTTTTTGACTTTACCCTGTTTTTGGAAGGGCTATATGAGTGGTCCCAAAAAAACATGAGAGGGGACAATTTATATATTGGGGCGGATAAACGCCCATACAGAGCAAGCACTTTTAAAGGGGGAAAGGAAAAAAGGACGGACCCTAGGTACCTAACCCTTTTTAAAAACTGGGCTTTGCATGGATAAAAAAGTAATTTTTCAGTTTTTATTTTCGTAAAACATATACCGGGGAAAGCTCAGGGTTTTGAAGAGGGTGACCAGTTTTTCTGTAATTGAAAAAAAGGGGTTAGTTTGGGCTGGGTGATATGTCGTGTAATTTGGGGAAGAATCGTTTTTTTTAAGGCATTCCCAAAAAAAACGTTTGCTTCCCGGGGGCCCCATTCGAAAAATTATAGAAATTTTCAGAAGTTAGGGCCCCTTTTGCATCCCGCCGTGAATCACTTAATCCCGTTAGAGTTTTTGGAAGCCTATGATTTTTTTACGTCGAAAAATGCTGACCCGGAAATCTCACGTAGAATTTTATAGGGGATTTAATTAGAAAATAGAAAACATTAATAATTTAAAAGCCAAAAGTGGTGTAGGGCAAACCCTAGAAACACCCCAAAAATACTGATATACTTGGGTCAACAATGAAACCCTTTGTGTTTTCCCCCTAAGCACATTTGCTTGCCTTTCACTGTCCCGGGATCTGGGAATTAAATTTAATGGGTCCCAAAAACTATCCTCCCCCTCCTCTCTCTCCTCTCTCCCCCTCCCCCTCCTCTCCCCCCTCTCTCTCTTTTCTCTTCCCCCTCTCTCCCTGTCTCTCTCTCTCTCTCCCCTCTCTCTCTCTCTCTCCTCTCTTCTTCTCTCTCTCTCTCTCTCTCTCTCCCTCTTCTCTCCCCTTTCCTCTCTCCTCCTCTCTCTCTCTCTCTCTCAGTTCATAAACTTTGACATATCTATTCCAGATAATACAACTTTGATTCCAAAAAATGACATTGAATTATAATATAAATATAATTTGGTATTGATTATGAAAAATGATAACCGATTTACAGCATACTCATTTTTTTATACTGTTAATTTTTTTTTCTTCTTTTCATTAACTTTACATTGTCAGCCCTATACTGTCACTCACTTTCTATATACATGGATCGCGGAAGCCTGGCTCCGCACTTTTTTCCAACTGTCCGCCATCTTGTCGAAACCCAAAAACAAACCTTGTTTTTTTGCGGCTCGCGTTGCTGTCTATCTGGTGTTATCGCCTCGCTCCCAAGTTGTGCTTGCTTCTGGCTGTTTTATCCCTGTCACCCAAACTGGCTGCTATTCCTGTAAAACAGACCAGGGACCTGGGTGGAAAATTTTTTCCACTGTGGTAACACACACACACACACACGCCCCCACACACACCCACCCCCCACACACACCCACACAACACACCACCCACCACACACACACCCCACCACACCACACACCCCCACCACACACACACCCACCCCACCACCCACCCCCACCACACACACCACCCCCACACACACACGCACGCACCCCCCCACCCCACCACCCAAACCCCCCCAAAACACACCAACACCCACACCCCCCCACACCACACCCCACCCCCTCCCCCCCCACCCCTCCACTTTTAATCCATCTAACCACTCCATCTCCACCTCTAGTTAAAAAAAATTGGTGGATAGGGGTATACTTTTTTTTATATGGGTAGATTTAGATAAAAAGTATATTTTTTTATACTTGTTAGCAATTAGGGGGAAACCGGAAGCAGCCCTGAGTGGGGTTTGATACAAATGATCTATGATCTTTGTATAAAACCCGCACTCAGGTCTGTTTCCGTTCCGCGCGTTTCCCTAATAAGGGTGCTTTTCAATGGAATGCTTTATTTTGCGAAGAAAAAAAAAAGGAAAAAAAAGTTACCTTGGGTTAAAAGTTGGGTTTGGTTTCATTAAACCTATAAGGTTATTTGGGTTTTCATTAAAACCTTTAAGGTTAGGTTGGTTTCAAAAAAACCTATAAGGGGTTTTTTTTTTTTAATTTTAATTTTTTTTTTTTGGGGGGGGGGTTGCGAAAAATAAAACTATCTCCATTGCAACAAAACCTATTTAGGCCAAGAAAAAATAGTTTTATGTCTTTAAAACGACCCCGAAAATCTTTCCCTTTTTACCAAAGTTGTTTCGTATCCCATGAAAAACCTAGTCGTTTTTATCACTCAGCTCAGAGTTGAACTTGACTACTAGAGTTTTCGAACGACACCAGGGGATGTACGAAAATCCAAATCATGTACGAAAAACAACTACTTTGCAATTCAATATACCTAATTAAAAAGGTTTTTTGATTAGGGCCCAAAAAGGTTTTTGATTAATTTAAAAATTCCTGTAATCCCCGAGGGAGCTTCTATGGGCCACGTGGCTCGCGCCGGGAAACCCCTGGCGGCGGCGGTACGGGGGTAGCGCCTTTATATGGACGAGAACTGGCGTTCGCTCTTTTGGTCAGACACACACACACTCGGTTTGGGTTTGCTCATTAGGTCTGTACACTGCACTCTTACCTCTCGCTTTCCACATAACCCACACCTGTCCCCTACAAAAATTGTACGGCCTCGCAACACACCCCTTTACTACACACCTGTACGGCCTCCAACACACCTGTCACTACACACCTTATGGCCTCGCAAACCTGTCCTACACACCGTAGGGGCCCCGCAACACACCGTCCTACACACCTGTAGGCCCCCCAACCCCTTCCTATACACCTGTACCGCCCCCGCAAGGCCCTGTCACTACCACCTTACGGGGCCCCGCAACACACCTGCCTAACCCCCTTTCGGCCTCGCAACCCTGTCACTACACCCTGTACGGCCTCGCAACACACCCCTTGTCTGTGTATCACCGTAAATAGATGATTTGGGAAGGTTCGACGATGCCTAGGGTTTGGAATTTAGTATATATAGTATAGGGGTTTAAAAGTAGTTGGGTGGTAATAGTAGTATAGGTGGGAATATAGTAGTAGTATATTTGGGAAATAGGCTATCACATGCCGCAGCCAAAATCCAGCCCTGCCTGGGGCCCCTGTATTTGTTTTTTTTATTTCAGATGGGGGCTATGACTTCATTCTCGGCCACAGCAGCCCAGTCCGGTCCGGTTTTTGATCAGTGGTTCACTACGACGAGGGAACATATACTTGCTTTTTGGGAAGATGGAAAGTAGCCGGTGGGGGACTAAACGGCTAATCAAACACAAGGGGTTTTATAATTTTTGTTATTTTTTGTTGCAAGGGGAAACGGCCGTATACAGCACGTTGTAATTAAAGTTCTCTGTTTTTTTCAAAGCCAAAAGGTTTTTACCACAACAAAAAGTTCGAGTATCACACACACGCCCACAACACAAGTGTCTAAAATTCTCTCGCGTCGTGTGCTCTGCTGCCAGCGGTGTGAGGCAGGGCGTTCCTAGGGGGGTGCCGCTGTCTGGTATCAAGGTGTGGCCGTCCCGTGGCGTCGCCCCCTTGGGGACTGTGGCAGATGGGTGGCATGGGCGTCATTGGCGTACACCCCCATAAAAATTTCTTAAAACATAGAAATTATTACAAAAAGGTGCATGCTGAATATAACGTAGGGTAAACATATTGCCTATAAAGCCAACACATAACATAGGGACTTCTCAAAAATATTCGGGGTCATAAAATAAAAGGATTCTTTATTCCTCGTCCTTTTTCACATCCTAATACTTTTAAAATTTTGGAAAAATATTTTATGAAAGTTAATTTTTTAAATCTCACTGAAGTGCCAATTTTTTGGGTTCGGTAATGGTCCCCTGTGTGTCCCGATTTCAAACTCCATAACTCAGTTTTTTGTATCATTTGTCAGCCACAAATGAGGTCACATACTCAGAGTGGATACAATTTTTTTTTTTAATGAAGTTTGCTCTGAAAAGCTGCGTTTTCGATACAATGAAAAAAAATTTTAAACAATTTATTACTCAATGGGGAACCTTCTTTAATTCGGTCAAGGTCAAATTTAACAAAATAAAAAAGGGGACGTATGGGATAGCTTAGCTCCGTTAAAATTAGTGTTCCTTATTTTGTACTGTCAGTAGTTTTGTAATAGTTTTCAGTAACCAGTGTACCCTATAGTAAAAACATATATGTAGTAGTAGTATAGTATAGTAGTAGTATTTTGTAGTAGTTTTTTGTAGTTTAGTAGTAAAAGTAGTAGTAGTATATAGTAGTTAGTAGTATTAGTAGTAGTATTTGGCAAAGTAAATTACTAGAAATATCACTTTCCTTTCCCGAGGGTTCAGCACGTGAGTTTTTCTTATTTTTAAGTTTTAATTTTGTTTATTCTACAAATTAAAATTTGGTAAATATTTGAGATTTTGCATAGCGATTAATTTTAAATAAAGCAAATAAAACTAAGGTTAATTATATTTAAGGGAAGAACATTCTTATATTCACAAAATTCCCTTCAATATTTTCTTTCACACATACACCTTCTTTTCGCTCATAATCATTCTCTTAAAACATTTATACTTTTCCGTGCATTTTTTCTAACCTTATTAAATATTAAGTGACCTATTTTTTTTGTTATTTTTTGTATTATATCTATTCACGTGCATGTATGCACGAGATAATTATTAAAAAATTATAATAATAGTACTCTAAAATAAAAAAAAAATAATCGTATTTAATGATAATAGTAATATTAATGATAAAATAATAATGTAACAATAATGGTAATGATAATAAAATAAATATGATGACAATAATACTACTGACAAAATTTTCGATAATAATAATCTAATGATAATAATAGTAATATTAATATTAATGATACTGATTAATACTAAATAAATCATTGGGGCATACGCCGGGGGGCGCGTCGCCTCGCCCACCCTACGACGCCACTCCCCGGGGGTCACCACGCGCGAGTTCCCATGCAGGCTCCTTTCCCATACCAAGCAGCTCTCGACAAGAAACATCAACTTGCCCCAGCCACGAGCCTTGGGGGCGCCCCCTTGGCCTCCTCCACGCCGGATTGTCCTCTTACAGATACAACCCGAGGGGAAGGGATGGGTTTTTCAAGGTAGCGTGCCACATGCCCATATAGCCGAAGTTGGCGCTGACGGACTATGCAGGTAATAGGCCTCAATTCAGTCCTCACGGGGCAATCGCTGATTTGACACGTAATCATCCCAGCGATACCCCATGATTCTGCGAAGACACTTATTACCAAAGGCATTGATTCGTCTCTTCAAGTCACTATTTATGTCCATGTCTCACAACCATATAGTAAAACGGATCACAAGCGACTTGAAGATCTTGAAGATCTTTGTCCTCCTGCACAGGCACCGACAACGCCAAATACTCCCGCTGAGCGAGTCCATAACACCGTGGGCTATGCAAACCGCCGTAAGACTTCTTTTACGTGACCCGCCGTCATTATGGACTGCGCTACCAAGGTATGTAAAACTTTCCAAGATCTCAATGTCCTCGCCCACACGCATGAACAGACTGTACTGCTTCATCTAGTAATCTCCAAACACCTGGACCTTGGTCTTGAGCCAGGAAACCTCAAATCCCCAAAAGGGTTTGCCTCCTCGTGCACGCCTCGGAGCCATCACCAGGACCCCCAGCGACTCAGCAAAAATTACTGCATCATCGGCAAAACAAAATCAGTGATCTTGGTGTTGCCGACGGATCTCCACAATCCTTTGAAACTACAACCTTGTCCCCAAAGCCCAGTCCATACAAGCGTTGAAAAGTGATGGGGCAAGGACGCACCCTTGCCTCACTCCTGTATTCACAGGAAAGAAGCTGGATACACCTGCCCCACACTTCACAGCCCTCTCATCCCAGAATACAGACCAGTTATCAAACCAATAGTCTTTGCAGGAATCCCTCGAAGTCGCAGAAGATCCCCGAGTGACTTTACGATGCACTGAGTCAAACGCCTTCTTGAGATCAACTAGGCTGCAAGCACCCCTGTCGAAACTCACGTCGGCGTTCCACCAGGACACGAAGCGCTAGGATACTACTACTAATAATATCAATGATAATATAAAAAATAGTTATGATAAAAATAATGACAACTTATTTTTTTAAATAATGATAATGATAATGTAAGAATAATGATAAAAGTATTAATAGCAATTATGAAAATAATTATAATAATATCAATAGTTATTATGGCAGCAATAATGATTATAACAATAATAAAATAATGGTATGTTGCCAATAACTACTTGTAGTAAGTGTGATAGTTACCGTGGCAATATTTGGTTTGGTATCAGTGCAAAGGCTGGATCGGGGATAGAAGGCAGTAGTGATAGGAATACGAAGACGGAAGGCGAAGACGGGAGTACGTGTGCGTGTGGTTTATCAATCATTCTCCTTGGGTGCCTGGTTCGTTTTTCTTGCTATTTAGTTCATTGTGTGTGTGTGTGTGTGTGTGTGTGTGTGTGTGTGTGTGTGTGTGTGTGTGTTTATTTACCTAGTTGTGTTTTACAGGGCCTGAGTTGCCCTCATGTGGTCCCGTCTCCATATCTACATTTATCCAGTCTTTCTTTCAATTGGTGCACATTGTGTGCCGATATCATCTCCTCGTTTAGTCTATTCCAAACTTCTACATTTGTATGAGGGAAGCTGTACTTCTTTATGTTGTTCAGGCATCTCCTTTTTCCTAGTTGTTTTGAAAGTCCTCTTGTGTATCGATCTTCTCTTTGTTTCCGAGTCAGTAATCTCTCATTTTTCTGTTTCTTCCATCTTAGTTATCAGATTAAAAAAATTTATTAGTCTCCTCTTTCGCTTCTCTGCTCGAGTGTTGGTAACTTTATTTTTTTCAACCTTTCCTCATAAGAGAGTTTGTCTAGCTCTGGTACGATCTTTGTTGCCATTCTCTGTATCCTCTAAAACTTTTTCACATGCTTCTTTTTATATGGGGACCATACAATGGCAGCATATTCCATTTTTGGTCAGATCATTGTAGTAATGATCTTTCTCATCATTTTACTACAGACAGATCAATTCAGTGAGGGTTAGGGGTGATTTTTTTCCGGAAAAAGCTGCGCATCTCGGTTTTCTATTCGTGCTACAGAGAATCAATGCATACCGTTGGAAAGCTATTAAAAAACGAAGGTAATCTTTAGAAATGTTTTTTTTCAAAATTCGCCCTCACTTTTTCACAAAACGCCAAAAACTGCAAATTTGAGCAAAATAAATGTTTTCTCTCACTATGAATAAATCTCTCTCTTCTCTCTCTCTCCTCTCATCTCTCTCTCTCGTCTCTCTCTCTCTCTCTCTCTGTCTAAAATCTCAAACAAATAATTTTACTCTAGTACTGAACGGAATAACGAACTCGAACACGTTTTCACACCTAGGTGTGAATGCCTATTTACTGGTATTTTTGTCCATGTAAGAAATGCCTCCTCTAATATTCTTTAACATCCTGTATGTATTTCCCATTTTTTTATTTATAAAGTTTTTCTGGTTGTAGGTTATTCTGCATTATCACTCCCAGGTCCTTTTCTTTCCTGAACATTTGCAATTATTTCATACTATTTTTTTTTTTTTTTTGTGTGTTGTGTGTGTGTGGTGTGTGTGTGTGTGTGTGTGTGTGTGTGGTGTGTGTGTGTGTGTGTGTGTGTGGTGTGTGTGTGTGTGTGTGTGTGTGTGTGTGTGTGTGGTGTGTTGTGTGTGTGTGTGTGTGTGTGTGTGTGTGTGTGTGTGTGTGTGTGTGTGTGTGTGTGTGTGTGTGTGTGTGTGTGTGAGGTTCAGGATACACAGGGAGTGTAGTAGCTTTGTATATTTGCACAAGTAGATGATTTGTACAAGATTGGTGCCGTCCAGACGAAAGGTAGGAATCGTCTTCTCAAGGCGGCAACTTTGGGATAACTGGCTGACCTTAATCCTGACCCACGCTTACCTTGTCCGAATTGGGCGCTGGTAGAGGTCGCCTCTGATGCTAAAAACAGGGTGTCAAACTTGAATATACTGATAGTTGCTTATTACAACGCACGGTCACCTACCGGCCGTGCCCTCTACGGACCATTGATAGGGCATGGTGCCGATAACAATGAAGAAATTATCCTATGCGCATATAAACTAGATAGGCATATTAATGATGCATATCCTAGCATATTTAATATAACATAATATAAGATAGGTCATGCAGCAGAATAATGTAATTTAAGTTATACAATGCAAGTTGATATTAGTAAATAAGGCATTATCTTGACAAACAAATGAGCATGATATTGCAATATGGCCGAAACAAAACACATATATGAAATGGTAAAATAGCTTACAGCTACTAAGCAAAGTAAGAAATAATGTGTAAAAGTGGCCTGTCAAGAAGTAGCCGTTGCCGGTGCTATTGTGCCTTGCGCACACAAAATAATTTCAATACCATTAACAGTTAATACTCATAAAGGTATATAAATGCCTGCCTCAACATACCCATACTCACACATACATACAATTAACCACATTTTTCTTTTTGAAGTATCACTATATTTGTTTTGCTGTTTGAATAAAGTCACCCCAAGCTTCCTCTACAGCCAGACCCTATTGCCAGTGGTTTAGCCGCTTCATACTGTTTAGATAATGTATCAGATCTCATAGTTAGGGAGCCCACTGGAGTTCATTTACACTTTTGGGAACGAAAGGTTTGATCATTTTAATTGGTTGCTATTAATACGGGAATGAAAAAAAAAACATTTCTTAAGTTCAACATTCCTGGGGTTTAGAGGGGGCAGGCCCCCAAGCCCAACCCAAAATAGGTCTTTATTTACACTTTGGAGAACAAGACTGAAATGTATATGAATCAATACCATTATACTACTGAAGTGAAATATGCAACTTAAGAAAGCAAAATTTCTTGGGTTTCCATTTAAAAACGGTTCTTTTGGAGGGTTCACTATTGGTTTTCAATTACACTTTCGAGAACAAAGTTGAAACTCATACTGGTGAATGGCATTACATAACCTATCCAAATTACATAACTTCAGAAAATATATTCCCTGGTATTTTTGTTTAAGAAAGACGAGCTGTGTTATCAGTACGTCATATTTACACTCTGGAGTTCAATGTTCAGTTCTTCATTGTTCATCAGCTGTTTTATTACTATACTCCGTCCATTGTAATTTTAAAATGCATTCCCTCTAAAACTTAAATTCTTAACTAAAAGAAATTTTAGTGAACGAGTGAAGCTCTAAGACATTAAAAATTAGATTTAGAATGATGTTAGAATGACTCATACTGATGCCCGACTTTTAATAATCTGTAAAATATTTTTTTTATTTTACAGATTATTAAAAGTCGAACATCAGTATGAGTTGCAACTTTTTTTACAAAAGTGTAATCATTTTGACATCCTTCACAAAGGCACTTCTTAAATTAAAATACCAGAAAATATTGTTTCTTCTTAAGTTGCATATTTTTATAATCTGTCCATTGTAATGTCTAAAATTTCAATAATTTTACAATAGATTGTATGGCATTTAAAGACATAAGATGCTTTAAACATAAGTGCACATCATTCTCAATCTAATTTTTAATGTCTTAGAGCTTCACTCATTCACTAAAATTTCTTTTAGTTAAGAATTTAAGTTTTAGAGGGAATGCATTTTAAAATTACAATGGACGGAGTATAGTAATAAAAACAGCTGATGAACAATAAAGAACTGAACATTGAACTCCAGAGTGTAAATATGACGTACTGATAACACAGCTCGTCTTTCTTAAACAAAATAACCAGGAATATATTTTCTGAAGTTATGTAATTTGGATAGGTTATGTAATGCCATTCACCAGTATGAGTTTCAACTTTGTTCTCGAAAGTGTAATTGAAAACCAATAGTGAACCCTCCAAAAGAACCGATTTTAAATGGAAACCCAAGAAATTTTGCTTTCTTAAGTTGCATATTTCACTTCAGTAGTATAATGGTATTGATTCATATAAATTTCAGCCTTGTTCTCCAAAGTGTAAATAAAGACCTATTTTTTTGGGGGGGCTTGGGGGCCTGCCCCCTCTAAACCCCAGGAATGTTGAACTTAAAAAATGTTTTTTTTTCATTCCCGTATTAATAGCAACCAATTAAAAGGGATCGAACCTTTCGTTCCTAAAAGTGAAAATGAATTTCAGGGGGCTCCCCTACTGCGCACTGCGTTTCCCCCATATAAATCACTTCCTTCATCACTGTGTTCCATACATGTCTTTCGCACTCTTATATGCGTAAGCTCCTGTGACTCAATGTCTCCATGACCCATGTTATAAACACGGCCGAAAAGGTATACTCTATGATACTTTTTGTATTTTCGAATAATCTTCTACAGATATTGATTTATCCATCTTTGCATTTACTTTTACTCATATCTTCACTTATCAATGAACTCAAAAATAATTGAAATTATTTAATGTTCAGGAACATTTAATGCATGTTTGATAATTGAATGTACACGGTAGGGTCTTTCTTTTTGAGAGCATTTCATATTTTTTTCTTGCAGCGATGAATATTACGCATCAAATGACTTGGAATGTCAATACAGTGAATGGGTTGGGACGTCATCTTGTGGACACGTCACATCATCCTGTGGACATGTCACGTCATCGTGTGGACACACATACACACACACACACACACACACACACACACACACACACACACACACACACACACACACACACACACACACATAAACACACGCACACACACACACATACACAGAAACACACGCACACACAGCACACATAACTCAAACACACACACACACACACATAAACACACGCACACACACACACATACACAGAAACACACGCACACACAGCACACATAACTCAAACACACACACACACAAACGTAAAGTGCAAGGTCTGGCCTATGATGATTTAGTAATACTTATTTGTTTTCATCATGGTTTAGAAGTCTCCTAAGAGGCTCTTATACTCGTATCTTCATTGATTACTATCTTGGGTGAATATATACAACGACGAGAAACATATTTCGTTACTTACAGTATGTTTGTTTTATACTCAGAGTTGGGACGTGGACTCAGAGTGCTATTCACAGAGTGCTATTCATTACGAATATACTAATAAATATCTTATGAATTTCATACGTTACGTATGTTTGAATAGCATTGTCACTGTCCGAAAACCTATTGTCTTCAAGTGATTGATCTCAAAGCTGTCGCTTGCCACTAACGGTTTGGTCTCAGTACCAGACCTGCAAAAATGCAATGGATTCTGCTTCAGTGAATAAACATTGCTTGTTTTGCTTAAAGAAATATTTAAAATTTAGGCAACAATATTGTTGCAAAAGTTGAGGGGGGAGGAATATTCTACATGAGTTAGATTACCTCAAGGAAATTATGCCATAAGTGAACTCATGGATGACGCCTTTAATGAACAAAACATGTCCCAAGGATGAAGGGTCCTGACTGAAAGCATTGAGGTGAAGATCAGACTCAATTGTCAAACGAAGAGGTAACGGTGACGGCAGCGGATCTAGGCCGAAGAAGGAAAGTGTGTACGTCTTTTTTTTTTTTTACGATGTGGTATTTGTTGGGATAGAGGTCTCATTACATTAGCCTCATCTTACATTCTACCCCCGCATATTTGATATAATTGCTACTGGAACTCTGCCTCGCTTTCTTATTGTCAAAAAATAGCTGATTTACTCAATCCACTAACAAGAACATCAAAAATAAACAAAAATACATAAATGGACAGCAAATATAATGATGATAACGAAACACCAATTATAAATTACTACTATTACTGCTTCTACTACTACTATTATTAATGCTACTACTACTATGACAACAACCACTCATCAACAACAATCTCTCCAATATTCAGATCCCTGCTGATACTGTCCAAATACTTCATTATTTGCTGTCCACTCGCTCTCTTCCGCTCAATCATACCCATCCAACAATTCTTCTCCACACTGTTCTTTCGTACATGTCCCACATATCTCATCTCTCTTCTCCGAATCGTCGTCATCATCTGTCTTTTCATCCTCACCATGTGCAGCATCGCTTCATTTGTCACTCTCGCTGGTCACAGTATTTGTCTCATTTTTCTCCAGAATCACATCTCTGCCTCGATTATTCTAATTTCTTTCCTTACAGTCCAGGACTCGCAGCCATACAATTCATTACTGACCAAACAAAGTAACAAAAAACATTTCAGTACTCTGATTCTCTCTGGTTTTCATGTTTATCCCTAGATTGGTCAGTATGTTTGTCATCTTTCTAAAGCTACTACTACTACTACTACTACTACTACTACTACTACAACTACTACTACTACTACTACTACTATGCACTACTACTACTACTACAACTGCTGCTACTACTGCTACTATTAATAAAATAACGATGATAACAACAAGAATAATAAATTATTATTATTATTATTATAATACATATATACTATTGCTATTTGTACTACTACCACTACTCATGTTACTACAGTACTACTACTACTACTACTACTACTACTACTACTACTACTACTACTACTACTACTACTTCTACTTCTACTACTACTACTACTACTATTTCTACTACTACAAACTCTACGCATAACGGTAAGTAATAATGGTATTGTAACTAATAATGATAATTATAATTGTAGTAGTAATGATGTAGATAATAACAAGTGCTTGTGGGCCTTTCGGACCCATGTATTGATGTTTGAAGTAGTAGTATATATTAGACAACAATGTGAGAGCAAACTCCAGTTGTGTTGTTGCTGTCGTTGGTCACTGGTCAAAGTCCCTCGGGGTAGACCACGTTCCGTGTAATTCTACGGGGCGCCAACACTTCGACGGCATCAGCACAGCCAACCCTTGACAGGCTGACGTAAAGTTGGCCGTGCATGAACACGGGTGTAGGCATGTAGACTCACACGTAGCTCTTGGTCTGGCCCTCGCACTTGTTGATCGTCATGGCAAATGCAACACGGATGGGACATTGCAGACGCCGCATGCGGAATTCAGGTCCAGACGCTGCCTGCGTGATGATGGGTACGGGAAGCAGGTAGAAGTCGTCGCCTCGGCTCGGACCTGCAGCTGAAGCACGTTGGCACTGATGCTACGCACGACACAGATGGTGCCGTTGACGATGCCGCATGGGCAGATGTTGCGCAACACCATCACCGGTAGACCAGTTTTCAGTGTAATGTGCTGCTGCAGACCCGGCATCTCAATCTTGTCGGCTATCGATAGCAGACAGACAGACACACGGCTACTGCTATAGTATATTAGAATATCGACCCCAAGCACACACACACACACACACACACACACATACACACACACACCCACACATACACACACACACACGTACACACACACGCACGCACACACACATGCACACCCACACACAAGGGGAACTCCGTAGTGTAAGGGTTAGCACACTCGGCTCACAACCGAAAAGTTCCGGGTTCGATCCCCGGGCGGAGCGAAGACAGACGGGCGATCTTCTTAAAACCCGACCCCCTGTCCACCCAGCAGTGAATGGGTACCGGGTGTTAGCCGGGGGTTTGTGACCCGCCTCCCGGGGTGATGGCTTCGGCTAACACTAAGAACTAAGGATGAATGATAAAAAAAAAAATTGATATGGAGACGGGGCCATACGAGCGTCGCTCTGGCCCTGTAAAATACAACTAGATGAATACAACTAGATGATGAATACACACACACATGCATGCATGCACACACACACACAGACACACACACACACACACACACACTCAAGCACTTATCTAATACTCCTAAAGTGTTTTTAACTCAAAACCCCTCTTCAAAATTATTGAATCGACATGGGACCAAGCCGCTTACCACCTACGATTTATTTGCGATTTTTTCAAATCAATTTTTTCCATTTTCGATCAAAATTACAGTTTCCGCTTCCCAAAACAGACAGACAGACAGTCAGACAGACAGACAGACAGACAAACGGCTACTCTTATAGTATATTGGATGTCAAAAATGATAATAATACTCTAAAATATAAAATAATCGTAGTAATAATAATGGTAATAATAATGATAAAAATAAAAATGATAACAATAATGGTAATGATAATAAATATGATGACAATAATAATAATGAAAAAAATTATCGATAATAATAATAATAATAATAATAGTAATATTAAAATTAATGATACTAATTTAATAATAATGATATTATTATTAATGATAATATAAATAGTAGTTATGATAATAATAATGACAAAAATTATTATAATAATGATGATGATAATGTAATAATAATGATAAAAGTAATAACAGCAATTACGAAAGTAATTATAATAATATCAATACTTATTAAGACAGCAATAATGATTATAAAAATTTAAAAAATAATGTTATGTTGGTCAATAACTACTTGTAGTAAAGGCATTTTCTGCGGGGGAGCAAGAGAGATTTTCACTTGCAAGCGGTCACTTTTCTCTTGCTGTCCCCCGCAGAAAACGCTCACCGTCGCTTGCTCCATGAGAAGGCGACGCGGCGGCTGAGATGTAAGCAAAATCAGGATCAAATGACTATTTTGACCCTCTATATATTTTCATACTGGGACGTATCCAATACCGACAAAGTCAGAGAAGTGTGCAGATTCAGGAAGCGTGCTTAGAAATTTAATGTGATCATAAGTAGCCGAGCAATGAGCAGTTGAAGCCAAATAAGTGGGAGAAAATGTTTATGCGCTGTTTTACTTAACCCTTGTTTTCGTATACTTGTACTTACATTACAGTTATAAATATATACTAATGCGATGCAGAAATTCCTCAGAAAGCCGATAGTGGTCTCAGTGTTTCTTAATATCCAATGGTATTGTCAGCAAATCGGGTACGAGTGAGGTGTGTGAAGTTGTTGATTTTCGACGAGTCAAACATTCCAGTCTTTAACTCCAGCTGTTCGAATGCATATAAAGCAATATATACAGCTGTGATGATTATATTATCCTTAATTACACGCCGCAACCTCCCTTATTTGATTCAAACTTTTATGATAAGATATTAAAATAAGAAAGTGTAATTGATTTTGTCGAAAGTACACTGTTGTCATTCTTTTATTGAAGCAGATAACATCGCCACTTCAGCCGAACGCTGACGCACTTCACTGACGTACTTCTCTTGCTCCAGCAAGAAATCTCTTGCTGGTCGGGCAAGCATCTTCTCAGAATGATTGAACAGTAAGCGAAATTAAAGCAAGTGGAATTTTTTCTCCTGCAAGAGGAAACTTTTTTGCTCCCCCGCAGAAAACGCCTTAGTGTGGTAGTTACCGTGGTAGGATTCGGTTTGGTATCGGTGCAAAAGCCAGATCGGGGATAGAGGCAGGAGTAATGGCGAAGGCGGAAACACGTGTGCGTGTGGTTTGTCAATCACACTCATTGGGTGCCTGGTTTTCCTTGCTATTTAGTTCCTTGTGTGTGTGTGTGTATTTATTTACCTAGTTGCATTTACCTAGTTGTGTTTTACAGGGCCTGAGCTACACTCGTGTGGTCCCGTTTCCGTGTCTACATTTATTAAGTCTTTCTTTCAATTGGTGCACATTATGTGCCGATATCACCTCTTCGTTTAGTCCATTCCAAACTTTTACATTTCTGTGAGGGAAGCTGTACTTCTTTATGTTGTTCAGGCATCTCCCTTTTCCTAGTGGTTTTGTATGTCCTCTTGTGTATCGACCTTATCTTTGCTTCCGAGTCAGTAGTCTCTCATTGTCTGTTTCTTCCATCTTAGTTATCAGCTTGAAAATTGTTATTAAGTCTCCTCTTTTTCTTTTCTGCTCGAGTGTTGGTCACTTATTTCTTTCAACCTTTCCTCATAAGAGAGTTTTTATAGCTCTGGTACCATCTTTGTAGCCATTCTCTGTATCATCTCCAACTTTTTCACCTGCTTTTTTTTATATGGGGACCATACAATGGCAGCATATTCCATTTGTGGTCGGATCATTGTAGTAATTATCTTTCTCATCATATATTTGTCCATGTAATGATATGTCACTCTAAATTCTTTAACATCCTCTATGTATCTCCAAATATTTTATTTATGTTTTCTGTTTTTAGGTTATTCTGCATTATCAATCCCAGGTCCTTTTCTTCCTGAATCTTTGCAATTTTTTTATATTATTTGTGCGTGTGTATTAATCTAGTTGTATTCATCTAGTTGTATTTTACAGGGCCAGGGCAACGCTCGTATGGCCCCGTCTCCATATCAACATTTATTTTTCTCATTCATCCTTAGTGTTGGCCGAAACCACCACCCCGGGGGGCGGGTCACAAACCCCCGGCTAACACCCGGTACCCATTCACTGCTGGGTGGACAGGGGCTCGGGGCTCGGGAAGAAGACCGCCCGTCTGTCTTCGCTCCGCCCGGGGATCGAACCCGGGACTTCTCGGTTGTGAGCCGAGCGTGCTAACCCTTACACTACGGAGTGTGTGTGTGTGTGTGTGTGTGTGTGTGTGTGTGTGTGTGTGTGGTGTGTGTGTGTGTGTGTGTGTGTGTGAGGTTCAGGATACACAGGGAGTGTAGTAGCTTTGTATATTTGCACAAGTAGATGATTTGTACAAGATTGGTGCCGCCCAGACGAAAGGTAGGAATCGTCTTCTCAAGGCGGCAACTCTGGGGTAACTGGCTGACCTTAATCCTGACCCACGCTTACCTTGTCCGAAGTGGGCGCTGGTAGAGGTCGCCTCTAATGCTAAAGACAGGGTGTCAAACTTGAATATACTGATAGCTGCTTATTACAACGCACGGTCACCTACCGGCCGTGCCCTCTACGGACCATTGATAGGGCATGGTGCCGATAACAATGAAGAAATTATCCTACGTGCATATAAACTAGATATGTATATTAACGATGCATATCCTAGCATATTAAATATAACATAATACAAGATAGGGCATGCAGCAGAATAATGTAATTTAAATTATACAATACAAGTACATATAAGTAAATATGGAATTATCTTGACAAACAAATGAGCATGATATTGCAATATTGCTAAAACAAAACACATATATGAAATGGTAAAATATCTTACAGCTACTAAGCAAAGTAAGAAATATGTGTAGGAGTGGCGTGGCAAAAAGTAGCCGTTGCCGGTGCTGTGCGTGCCTTGCGCACTCAAAACAAGTACAATACTACTAACAGATAATACTCATACAGGCGCCGGTGTATGCGGCAGAGAAGGCAAAAGAAAATCTGACAACCTAGTGACGGTTAGCCGATCTAATAAGATTTTGCCCATAGTACCGAAGCCGCGGGGACTCAGTGTAAAAGAGTCATGGCGATCAAGCGGAGACTCGTTATGTCAATCAGCAATCACTTCTGCCATATATAATAATTTGCACTAATATTATAATTATTGAATTACAACTTTTATCTTTTTACTTGAAACTTTTATGTTGAACATCATGCAAACCATTGTTTTCCACAATTGAATTTGTAACAATAATAACATGATGCTTGAAATTCAAGCGGTCCAACCTTCCATCTCTGGTCCCGCCAAATTCTTCTTAAATTTCTTATGTGTTTATAGCTCTGACTTTACAGATTTTTTGCAATAAGGAATTAAGCTTTGGGAAGTTTAGAATATATTATGGATATAATGTATGTATGCATATAGACTGTAGTTAGGTGTACATTTTCTATTAACTCTATTCGTTCCCTAGCTAATTCTTGTTTTACTAATTTGAGGACAAATTCCATAGCGGCCTGGGAAATGTCAGTCATTAATCACTTCTGCCATATTCAATAATTCGCACTATGTACTATTATAATTAAATTACAACTATTAGCACACAATTGTAACATGTATTACAATTTCCATACAAGATACTTTGTTGTACTCAACATCAAATGAAACGGTAAAATTTTTACGGTAGAATTTTAGAAACATTTATATCAAATAATTATGTACATAAAATACTTATACAATTACATGTATCTTTTTCGGGTTAGACGTGATAACCAAAGACAGTTCGTCATTTTGTTAGCTCAAGGAAGTAGATCACAGAACAATTGTATGTACGTCAGCCTGTTATGACTAGTATAAATTTCGACGTCAACTGGTGACGCAAGCAGGAAGCACCCCGAGTGAGTGACAAACGGAGAGAACGACAGGACAGAACATCTTGGACTGCGGCACTACCTAGGGTCCTAGAAGATCATCTTACCAGCTCCGCCGCCACGTCTGTTGGTTGTAACAACCCGTAACCCGTTGTAACATATTTGGTTGTAACAAAACTAAGTTTATTAATGGACTTATATATAAATGTGTACAAATTGTAATCTACCATTTTGACTTAGTCCAAGAAAGTCTCTACAAGCAGAGACTTACAATAGTGGCATTTACGCAGTGTGAATGAAAAAAAAAAACGCAATTCTACAATTAATTACAAACCACTACAAGAGTTTTACTGAGCTCCAAGCGTTACACAGCTCTCCCACGTCCTACCAAGTTACGACGACGTGTAACGAAACTCATAGTAAGCCATTATCACAACCACAAACAATAACCCAGCAGCCTACGTACCTTTACCGCCACCAACCAGCGCAAACACGCTAATTTACAAAAATCTCTCTTCACAGCTCTCCCAAGAAAGTACTCAACGCTCGCCGAAAGTTATATCAAGCCTAACTCAACCGCAACCAACCAACCAGCCAGAAACTACAAGTTGATATTGATCACGTCTACAATTGCTACAAGTATACAAACAACACTAACGAACATTTCTACGACAAGAGAGATAAGTAAGAAACACACTCTAAGCAATTTACATCGTTAACAAATTCCTTGGGTCACAAGGTCGACTCAAGCAGGCATTTAGTAAGTTAAAATCATTGTTGTGTGATGCCCCAGTCCTTGCTTGCCCAGATTATACGCGTCAGTTTACACTTTTTACTGATGCATCAGATGTAGGCCTTGGTGCTGTTCTAATGCAGAAAGATGCGAGAGGTAAATGGCGCAACATTGGCATATGCCAGCAGAACTCAATCCCGCAGAGCGTAACTATTTAACCACACATAAAGAAGCTCTAGCTGTTGTATGGTCTTCAAAGCATTTCAAATCTATCATCTATGAGTACAACATTTTTGTTAAGACAGACCATGCCTCTGAAGTGGAATTATTCAATTCCAAAGAATTGTCACACAAATTGGCACGTTGGCGCCTGACAATTCTAGACTTCCAGCCAAAATTTGAGTATCTGTCAGGCAGAGTAAAAAGTTCGTGGCAGATTCATTATCACGAAATATTGCACTTACAGCCGCGACACCTGAGCAACCAAAACATGACACCCAAATCGTTATTCCCAACATTGCAAAAGAAATGCGAAATGTTCCATTATGTGCTCTCATCATTTACTACTTGGAGTCAAGAGATGATACACAATTCCAAAAACTATCTGTCCCACTATGTGAGTTTAGATTACAATACAACCTTTTGATGAGAGATACATATCCCACGACAAGACAGGAACCAAAACGCCAGGTTACACAGCTGGTAGTACCTTCAACACTAATACCAAGATTCCTTTGCCTTTTACATAATTCTAGCCACGCAGGCCACCCTGGGAAAGATAAGTTCTTGCACCTAGCACGTTTGGAATACTTTTTGGCCATACATGCGCCGTGATATTTTGATTCACATAGATAAATGTTAAACGTGCGCTGACACAAAGGGTTTAGTTGGAAAAATCTGCCCCTATGCTAACTGATCCTACACCCAAAGGACCTTGGGTGACAATAGCCATTGTCTTGCTAAAACTCCCACTAACATAATTAGGTTTTCGATACCTGTTGGTGGTCATTGATAATTTTTCAAGATTTTTAGTGTCGATACTACTGAAAGACAAAACGGCTCGAACAGTTGCACAACCCCTTTAAAAAAATGAAGCCTTCTTTAAATTCAATACACCATCCATATTGCTCTCGGACAATGGTACAGAGTTTAACAAGTAGGAAATAGACGTCCACACTAAAGATGTGGAACGTGTCCAAGCTCGCACAGGCTAAAGTCAACTTTTTAAATACCCTCACCTAAAAATACTTCTATTACAACTACAAAACATTACTTAAGATTACAAAAATGATTAAGATTATTAAGATTACTTAAGATTACTTAAGATAGATTACATTAAGATTGCATAAGATTACATAAGATTACTTATGATTACTTAAGATTACTTAAAGTAATCGTCCAGACCCATTTTTTTTTTGCCGAATTATGTTGAATTCAAAACACCTAATCCACCAAAAATAATTTATTTCCAGGCCTTATTTCCGTAAAAACACGACTTTTGTAAAAAGCGCGCGAAAAAAAAATCTTCCCTCCAACAGGGCTACGACTGTTATTGATGACGTCAGAACAGGGACGCCCGCAGACACTCTGTCTGGCACCTGTCGGCAAATGTTATGATGAGCGATTGTACTTCGGTGTCAGACAGTGAATCTGTCGCTGTGACAGATTTAGAGTACGATGCTCAATCTGACACCGAAAGAAATGACGCTGGTCGCGTATACTATGAGGAAAACGAACCTCAGATTGTCATGGGATCCTATATGTTTGAGCCCGAGTACGAGGTGGATTAACAGGTGTCTCTTTATCTTTCTTTATCTGTCTCTTTATCTTGGCAGGAGGTATGAGATGTGCACTCGCGCGTATGTCCCCCGGTGAAATTATGAATTATTTAATCATAATTTCTACTAGTTATGGACAATTACAGTATCTTATAAGTTTTAACTACACAATCGATATTAATAAACGGCTGTTATTTACCAAATAAGCAGTACATGAGAACAGCAGGGCTGTCATAAGCAATAATGTAAAGGGCTACTTGACATTATGTCGGCGAGGGAGAGGCAAGGTGGGTAGGGATGGGTGCCGTGCGAGGCTACATCAGCTGTGTCCCTCCTTCTCCCGCCCAGATTAGCGGCAGTGTTTAGTTTGAGAGTTAAAATCATGACTTATTTAGTATCAATTTGAGAGAAATAAGCTGTAGACAGTGTTGTACGCTTACGGTAATGTGGAGTATTATTCTGGATATGGGGTTCTGGATATGGGGATTATTACGGATCGTGGTCATCTCTGAAATTATGAACATTAGTTTATTATGATTGTTACAAATTAGGGAGCATTACAGTATCTTATAACGAGACAAAGATTCATTAAATTTACTGATAGCATTACATGAAGACAGCATAGCTGAAATTTGACACACTAATACTGTAAAATGCTACGTTGCAACGTCTACAGCTGAATGTCAGTAATCTCCCGGCAGCTCGATCTACTTACTCTTACGTACTGTCTCTTGTCATCATGACTTACCTTAATGTTGTGATGATCACATCAAGTGTTCAAAGTGGCCACCATCAGCTTCAATACACAGTTGCGCTCGCTGAAGTATGGAATGAACACTTTTTCTTAGAATTTCTGGCTTGTTCTTGATGTGCTGTGAAGCTGCCATTATTCTCTCCAGAAGTTCTTGCTTGTTGTCACTTTTCTTATTGTATACATGTGATTTCATGTCTCCCCAGAGATAAAAATCCAGTGGTGTTAGGTCTGGTGATCTGGCAGGCCATGGGTGTGGTCCTCCCCGGCCTATCCACCGTCCAGAAATGCTTGGTCAAGATGCTGCCTCACTTGCTTACTGAAGTGTGGTGTGCCCCGTCATGCTGAAATACTAGTCGGCGCCGTGTGCCCAGGGGAACATCTAGGAGTGAGGGGAGGTGATCTATCAAAAGTTAGCATAAATATCCCCGTTAATGCGATCTTGAAAGATGTGTGGGCCAATCAAGTGCTCACCATCATGCCACACCAGACATTATAGAAAATCTTTTGCTGGAAATTACTTTCTACCACCTTGTGAGGATTCTCCTTGATCACCAATGTTCATTATGAGCATTATGCATTCCGGCACGGGTAAATGTGGCCTCATCGGTGAACAAAATATATTTCCACAGCTGGAATTTGCTTGTAGCGATTTACAAAACTCCATCGCCTCACTGAATCTCCATCCTGAAGATGTTGAACCTTGTGCAGATGATATGGATGAAGACCTTCTTTTCTCAGCACCCTCCATGCTTCATGTGAGAACTCCAAGTCGGAGGGAAATTCTTCTTGTGCTTATGTCTGGGCTGTTTTCCGCTGCATGAAGAATCTGCCTCACCTTTTCATGTTCCCCTATCCTTTCAGCTGTTGCACCCATTCCAGGGAAAGATCCTTTGTCACGAAGGTGTTGAAATACCCTGTAAAATGTTCGAACATTGGGACATTTTCTGTTAGGGTATCTTCTGTATTCCTGTACGGCAGCATTTGCACTTCCATTGCAGAACCCGTAGATAAACACCATATCCGCATACTCCACGTTACTGTAAGAGTACGGCATTGTCCGCAGAGTTCACTCTCTCAAACTAAACACTGCCACTAATCTGGGCGGGAGAAGGAGGGACACAGCTGATGTAGCCTCACACGGCACCCATCCCTACCCACCTTGCCTCTCCCTCGCCGACATAATGTCAAGTAGCCCTTTACATTATTGCTTATGACAGCCCTGCTGTTCTCATGTACTGCTTATTTGGTAAATAACAGCCGTTTATTAATATCGAGTGTGTAGTTAAAACTTATAAGATACTGTAATTGTCCATAACTAGTAGAAATTATGATTAAATAATTCATAATTTCACCGGGGGGCATACGCGCGAGTGCACATCTCATCCCTCCTGCCTCCCGCTAGCCGTGAGTTACATGACGGCCGCGGTAATTCTTTCTCACTCCGTGTCACGTAAAGGAAGCTTCAGAAAGCATATGGGTATAGAGCATTTTGTTCTTAGAATAATTCGGTCTATCTCCTGTATCAACATTTGCATAAACTCGTGTTACACCCTGTATTTATCTCTGTTTACGTGTCTCTCTGATCAGCGCGGGAAGATGAGCCTCCCTGATGCTACGTCACGAGCCTGAGCCTGAGCGTCTGCAAACCTTGAGAGCGTTTTGAAAACTCGGAATTTGCAGATTTTATTGCGGATTATTTAAAAACGGCTGACTGGATACAAAAAGTGACGACGTATTGTTGATATACTCGTTAATGGCTATGCTTTGATTGCATTAAATCAGGAATGATGAAATGGTCTGGACGATTACTTTAAGATTACTTAAAAACAAGAACAACAAAGTGACATTTACAAGCCAATATGCACTCTAGACCTTGCCCCTATTCGTGGAGTAAACATTTTACAAGCCTATATGCACTCTAGACCTTGCCCCCATTCGTGGAGTAAACATTTTACAAGCCTATATGCACTCTAGACCTTGCCCCCATTCGCAGAGTAAACATTTTACAAGCCTATATGCACTCTAGACCTTGCCCCCATTCGTGGAGTAAACATTTTACAAGTCATATACACTCTAGACCTTGCCCCCATTCGTGGAGTAAACATTTACAAGACAATATGCACTCTAGACCTTGCTCTCCATTCGTGGAGTAAACATTTTACAAGCCTATATGCACTCTAGACTTTTTTTTTTTTTTTTTTTTTTACATCACAAAGGACTGGCCAAGGGCACAACAAAATGGGTAACACAAAGCCGCTTAGTTGCCAGTCCCTATATAGAAGACAGTAAGAGAATAAAATAAAAAAGAGGGGTGAGCCAATTTAGTTCGGGAGGTGTCTTGTTACTCTTCTTTTGAAAAGATTTAAGACATGGGAAAGTGGAAAATAAAAACAGGAAGAGAGTTCCAGAGTTTACCAGTGAAAGGGATGAAAGAGTAAGATACTGATTAACTCTTGCATTAGGAAAATGGACAGAATAGGGATGAGAATGAGTAGAAAGTCTTTTGCAGCGAGGCCGCGGGAGGGGGGGAGGCATGCAGTTAGCAAGTTCAGAAGAGCAGTGAGCATGAAAATAACGGTAGAAGAGAGCAAGAGAAGCAACATTGCGGCGGTGATTTAAGGATTGAAGACAGTCAGTCAGAGGAGAGGAGTTGATGAGACGAAAGCTTTTGACTCAACCCTGTTTAGGAGAGCTGTATGAGTAGATCCTCCCAAACATGTGAGATATACTCCATACATGGGCGGATAAGGCCCCTGTAGAGAGCAAGCAATTGGGAGGGAGAAAAAAAAGGACGCAGACGCCACAGGACACCTAACTTCTTAGAAGCTGTTTTAGCAAGAGATGAGATGTGAGATTTCCAGTTCAGATTTTTAGTAAAGGATAGTCCTAGAATGCTCATTGTAGAAGAAGGAGACAGTTGAGTGTCATTGAAGAAGAGGGGATAGTTATCTGGTAGGTTTTGTCGAGTAGATAGGTGAGGAAATTGGGTTTTTGAGGCATTAAATAAAACAAGGTTTGCTTTGCCCCAATTATAAATTATAGAAAGATCAGAAGTTAGGCGCTCGGTGGCATTTCTCCGTGAATCATTTAGTTCCTGTTGAGTTGGACGTCTAATAACCGACGTTGAAAAATGCAGGATAGAATCATCAGCGTAGGAGTGGATAGGGCTTTGAGTTAGACTTAGAAGATCATTAATGAATAATAGAAAGAGAGTGGGTGATAGGACAGACCCCTGGGGAACACCACTATTGATAGATTTAGGAGAAGAACAATGTCCGTCTACAGTAGCTGCAATAAAACGGTTTGAAAGGAAACTTAAGATGAGGATACAGAGAGGAGGATAGAAACCGATTGAGGGTAGTTTGGAAATTAAAGATTTGTGCCAGACTTTATCAAAAGCTTTTGATATGTCAAGGGCAACAGCAAAAGTTTCACCGAAACCCCTTAAGGAGGATGACCAAGATTCAGTTAGGAGACCTTGCCCCCATTCGTGGAGTAAATATTTTACAAGCCTATATGCACTCTAGACCTTGCCCCCATTCGTGGAGTAAACATTTTACAAGCCTATATGCACTCTAGACCTTGCCCCCATTCGCAGAGTAAACATTTTACAAGCCAATATGCACTCTAGACCTTGCCCCCATTCGTGGAGTAAACATTTCACAAGCCTATATGCACTCTAGATCTTGCCCCCATTCGTGGAGTAAACATTTTACAAGCCAATATGCACTCTAGAACCTTGCCCCCATTCGTGGAGGTAAACATTTCACAAGCCTATATGCACTCTAGATCTTGCCCCCATTCGTGGAGTAAACATTTCACAAGCCTATATTGCACTCTAGACCTTGCCCCCATTCGTGGAGTAAACATTTTACAAGCCTATATGACAGATTCACCAATCTATTTAGTACAAGAATTAATTCGGCTGAAATAGGTGTCCTAAATAATAAATTATATATAAATTTCCAACTATTCACATTAACAAATGTAACATTATCACCCTAGCAGCTATGTTGCATCTAGTTGCTGCTATCACTAGCAACAACGGCATGATAGAATGACAAAGTAGGAATATTATAAAACCTTGAAGCACTAGCTCTACCTTGCAGTACACAATATGGATGAATGGATGCCCCAAGTCTCTGCCACACTTAGCTCTTCCTTACACATGGCTACATGTGAAACACCACATTTCATTGTCTTTGGGCAGACAAAATACTACCTATACTCTTCTATAGCAGAGTCATAAGAACATAAGAACATAAGAAAAATAGAGAAGCTACTAGAAGCCGAAGTAGTCCTGTTACTTAACTCTCTACCTACATCCACCTCTCTTCCCTATCCATGAATTTATCCAGACTCCTTTTAAAGACCCCTATAGACTCCGCATTGACCACCTGACGACTGAGTCCATTCCAATCATTCATCACCCTATTGTGAACCAGTTTCTCCCTATTCCTTTTTAAATCTACGCTTTTCCAGCTTGAATGCTTCCAGCTGATACTTCTTGTTCTACCCTACTTATTAGCCGTAAGAACTTTACCCTTTTTATAGTTTATTTTAGAGTTTAGGACTTTCAAAAGTCCACAACCACTATACAACTATACAATTTTGATGATTACGTAAAAGTTAGAGTGATTGATCTTCAGAACATATACAAGCGTGTAAAAGATGCTATTGACTTGTCGTAGGAGGATATGATTAAATACCAACGCCTATACACGGCAGAAAAGCCAATTGCTATAGGAGATGTAGTATACTTTCAGGTACAGCAAATAGCTACGAAGTTAGATCCTATATTTGAAGGACCTTACAGGGTCATTGCCATTGAGCATGGAAATAAATAACTATACAGCACATTTATAAGTACCATGCAAAGGCAGTTCATGTAGACCAGGTTAAGCGAGTAGCTAGAGGATTTGATACATGTGAAGATTTACCAAGCCCTATTGCTGATACACAGGTAAAAGGTAAAGATGGGAGCGTACGCTAAGCTGCGCGTGGCATGCGGTGCTCATCTCCGTGGCATTAGCCCTTAGAGCCTGTGGTGGGTGAGGACCCGTTACCCCGGGACACAGGGCTAGTGTGACTCCCGGGTTACCACAGTTACCTTCCCCAGGTTACCCCAGGTACCCATTTATCAACCCCGAAAGGAAGTAAGAACAGCTGGGTAGGCTGGTCACCGACTTGCCCTGGCCCGGGATCGAACCAGGGCCCGCAGATTCGTAGCCAGGCACGCTAGCCACTGCACCACAGAGGCGACTGACCGACGACCTGTAATTAAAGATGACACAGAACCTGTTACAAATTATTTATGTCACAAACTGTGGTCACACACGCAAAGGCACTAGTGCCATTCCTTTCTATTTCATTACATTTCATATCAGTTCACCTCAGACTTTTACAATTACCATGTATTCTGAAATTCTAATATATGTTTTTCTCTTTGTAGAAGATGTCTACCGAATACAGCAAGCCAGTGGTTTATACACTCTTGAAAATACTTTACGCTGATGTTTTAGGAATTTTTGATGCTTAGCTACATATTATTCAGGAAAACTACTAGTATAAACTTGATATAACTTACATTTTTACCTTGATAGAAACTCTAATGAATGACAGAAACTAGATGAACTATGCATTTCCTATTCACATCAGAATACTATTTTGAACGAAGTACTTACGCACTTACTGTTGCATTACATTCATTACTTGAATAAAATACTTCCGCACGTACTGTTGCTCTACATTTTTTTACTTGAATGTATTACTTAAGTATGATTTACAGACTTGAATTACATTTACTACATGAATGAATTACTGTTGTACTATTTGTTGTTGTAGTACTGTTGTACTACGTTCACTACTTGAATGAAAGTATTGCATACGTACTAACTTGCTGAACTAGATGATATTCATGCGTAGCTATTTACTCCAGAACCTTTTACACATATACGTGATGTACGTAATGCACACATCTACATGAACTACATAATGTACACATTTATTATTATTATTTGTATTAATATATTTTTTTACATTTGTGCCTACAGCGCCTATAGGCAGTGACTTCATACTCGGATGGTAGGCTCTGGAGGTTCACTTGAGGGCTGTGATGGTTGACCCTCGCCCGTGGTGGCGCAGGCAGGATTTTTATAGTGACGCCTGTGATTAGAGGCTCATGCTGCCCCGTTGTGTCCTCTGATGCACTCGCAATCGAAGTTAGAATTAATGGGCAGGGCATGTGGGTGTTCTTAGGCCACTCGACGGTGCAGAAAGATTTTGGGTCTCATCGGGGATCGAACTCGGGTTACCGAGAACGCCACTCGGTGACGCTAACCACTCTGCTACCGCCTCCCCAAACTATTAACTTTGTACAACTAACTAACCAATTATCATCACTTACCAACAAATTCAAGTTCGCAGAAATATTATGAATGAATAATTTTCTTACTACCGAACTCAAACATTGATTGATCACGGAGAAACTTAACTCTAATGCCATTGATCGCTAATGACGTATATAATTTTATTACTCAAAGCTGAATGACACTTCCACTCTAAATGCTGTAAAAATTCATATTCCTTTTCAACCAACACGATCAATATTTTCGAAATTTATACTCTTTCTAGCAATATTATAGTTATATCTTCAATTTAAACTTATTGCCAATCTTTGAGAACTCCATGCATGTGTCAGACGCTTTGTCTCCTAACTCTCCTTTCATGGCAGATTGCCATAAAGTCATACTAGCACTTCAAATTGTGCCCAGTTTATCTTTTTTCAAATTTTAAAGGGTTCAGTTGTTGCGCGTAAAATTGCCTTAATGAGGATTAATATATAGATACACATATACCAAATAAGCCCAACTTATCATTTTACAACTCTGAATGCTTCAACAGCTATCTTTGAAATTCCCTTGATTAGATTTACCTCCATTCAGAAAATTTGACTATTTCACTCCAATGGAGCCTTAAATTTGGTGTACATATGCTTTCTCACTCACGTGGCGAACACCAAGATCAATTATCACCACATGCACCCATAGCAATGTTTCTTGTAATTTAATTTTTAATTCACCTCAGTGAGTTTCCTGTCCTAATGCAAAACTAGTAAATGTATTGTTTGAAAATTCTTATTTATCACATAATTCTTACCAAATCAAAACATGAAAGATCATAACTACCTATTATACATCACCATGGTTTTCTGAATTTCATTCAAATAATAAACTTCATTCAATTTCGCTACCAGTCATTTTGCCCTCGCTGATGTAGAACTATGTTGTACAATAACATATCATTCTTATAATTTATTGTTGATTTATAACAAATATGGATTTGCCCACAACGATGCAATCACATTGTATGTATCCAGCGATGTTTCTACCTGTTTATATCATTATTTCTAATACTTATTTACATACTAGCCGCAAAGCCGCCCTCCGGGCGGACTTTTTGGCTAGCTCCTGCGGAGAGCTATTGGTGGGCCTTCTTCGGCCCACCACCTGTGTTTGGTAGGCCGAAGGCCCACCAAACACAGACTCTCCAGATAGCCCCTTCTAACTTTCCTGAAATCATGGATGTAGAAATGTATGTATTCCCCCCACCCATTCACTCACTCATTACCCATCACCCCCCACCCATTACCCATCACCACACCCCCATTCACTCACCCATTACCTATCACCCTCCACCTATTCCCTCACCCATCACCCATTCACTCACCCATCACCCCACACTCATTACCCATCACCCCACCCATTCACTCACCCATTACCCCTACATCAAGGTTTCCTCAATTCTCGCAACCCACTTTTTTTCACAATTCTCGCTAATAGGCTGCTAAAAAAAATCTCGCTAATAGGCTGCTAAAAAAAAAAAAAAAAGTGATCGGATCATCCTATAAGTGGGCTTAAAACCTTCCCCTGCTCGACCCGGTTCCAAAAATGTGCCATATGATGGGATTGCGCCACGGGGGGCGGAACCTGGAGCGCACACACACACACACACACACTTTCGCTTATATTATTATAGATTACTATGTTACTTTTATCACTATTACCCACACTTATACACCCACACAAATTGTATCACGCAATATATTTGTCTATTTTTATTTGCAATTCTACAAACTATTAAATGTTTATACTGACACAGTACTATTATACGTATACAGCATTTGTTATACTATGCACGTTAGACACATCCTACTGATATTTAAAGCAGCTCTACAGTCCGACAATACTCCGTCATAACTTAACACAATCAGGGTTTTTCAATTATAATCCCTAACATTACTACAGCTCCTTACTACTAGGTAACATTTAATTTACGCCCACAGTACTTGATATATTTTTGCCTTCTCAGTTTTTCCCTATATTTTTACAGCTACTTTCTCTGCCAGTTTTAAAGCCTACTAGCTACCGTCTACATTACACTCTTGAATATCTTTTCACTGAATTTTTACACAAAGTGGATTTACCCACGCTTGTACTGACATGTAATTTTGTTTTACTCGGCGATGTCAATGTCTTAGATGTTGAACATTATGCAAACCATTGTTTTCCACATTTGAATTTATAACAATAACCACATGATGCTTGAAATTCAAGCGGTCCAACCTTCCATCTCTGGTCCCGCCAAATTCTTCTTAAATTTCTTAAGTGTTTATAGCTCTGACTTTACAGATTAATTGCAATAAGGAATTAAGCTTTCGGAAGTTTAGAGTATATAATGTATATAATGTAAGTATGTATAATGTATATAGACTGTAGTTAGGTGTACATTTTCTATTAACTCTTTTCGTTCCCTAGGTAATTCTTGTTTTACTAATTTGAAGACAAATTCCATAGCGGCCTGGGAAATGTCAGTCATTCATTAATCACTTCTGCCATATATAATAATTTGCACTATGTACTATTATAATTAAATTACAACTATTAGCACACAATTGTAACAAGTATTACAACTTCCATACAAGATACTGCATATATTTAAAACATTGAAATGTAACGGTAGAATTTAATGGTAGGATCTCAGAAACTTTCTATCATTAATTATATACAAATTCTTATAAAATTTATATATATTTTTTTCCGGGTTAGCCGTGAGAACCAAAACAGCTCATCCTTTTGTAAGCACAAGGAAGAAAGATCACATAACAATTGTATGTACATAAGCCTGTTATGACTAGCATAAATGTCGACGTCAACTGGTGACGCAAGCAGGAAGGACCCCGAGTGAGAGACAAACGGAGAAAACGACAGGACAGAACTCTTAGACCACGGCAATCCCTGAAGCTCATCTTACGAGCTAAGCCGCCACTCACTGGCTGGTCTACATATATGATTGTAGCAAAACTAGGTTCCTAAATGGACTTATTTTAAAATTGTGTACAATTGTAATCTACCAATTTAATTTTGACTTAGCCCAAGAAAGTCCTACAATCAGAGACTTACATCGGTGGCATTTACGCAGTGTGAATAAAAACCAACGCATTCTACAATTACTACAAACCATTGCAGAGCTTTACTAAGCCCCGAACGTTACACAGCTCTCCCACGTCCCTACCAAGTTACAACGACGTGTAACGAAACTCATAGCACCCTTACAACACCCCAAACAATAACCAGCGCTACGTATCTTTTATAAATGTGTACAAACTGTGCTCTACCATTTTGACTTAGTCCAAGAAAGTCTCTACCAACAGAGAGACTTACTGTTAGCTGTCAAGGCAGCAGGACGATGCGCATTAGTCTTTTAGAGGCTATCCACATTGCACAACTTCATTGGTATCGTGAATAGGATTTAAGATGTTAAACTTGTTACCATGAAGCTTCAACCACTAAATAAGGGCCCGTAAACCTAGCAATGAGCTTCGAATTGCGTTCAAGGGTAATTCTCATGACTGTGTCACCATTGTCGATAGTGACAGGCTGAGCATGCTTATGTTGTTGCTAAATGAACCTCTGCTCTCGAGGCTTGTAGTTTGTCACGTACCGCGGCATGCATTTTTGTAAAGACGTGCAACTGAGTCGTAGGACAATCATCATCCGAGTACAGGAGTACGGGGCGCTGAGCGAGTAAGTCGTAGGGAAGACGTTTTTCGTGCCCGTAGACAATGTAATGTGGAGTCTTGCCAGTAGCGCTGTTTGTGGCACCATTAATGGAAGCTGCGACTTGAGATAACCATCTTCCCAGCCTCATGAATAGAGCCAACGACATCTTTAGAATAATTTTCCTATTGACACGCTCAACTAAACCATTTGAGGCCGCGTGGTAAATGACCGTAAATGTTTGCGTAATGTCATACTGATGACAAATATATTCCAGGAGTCTATTCTTGAATTCCGTTCAATTATATCAGACACAATCACTCAAGGCGTTGTGCAGTGGCAGAATACATGCGTAACTAAGACATGAGTAACTGCATCTGCAAACTTATTAGGTTGTGGCGCCAAGACGACAAAGCGACTGCAGCAATCAACGCAGACAAAAACATACGTAAAGCCTTAATGGCTACGAGGAAGCTGCAGAAGATTTATTGCAATAGTATCCCATGGGCCATCACGGGATGGGTACTCCAGGATAGGGGAAGGTTTATTAACAAAACAAAAAAGTTTCATCAGCAGCACGAGAATTGATGTGGTTTTTTTCTATTTCACCATTCTTTGTTAAGTATTATTTCTCTTAATATATTTGTTGTTGATTCTGAGAATTGTATTCATCTGGCCGTGCTGTAAACTAATGATATATCTTTTAGACTACAGAGTATAAAGTGCATAACGTTATCTGGTGTGAATGACATTTTGTAGTACGTATTTTGTCTTAATGTGTATAACATGATTTTTCATGTCCCTAGTTGCGTTGTTTTCAGCCATATTTTCCTTTTAATTGAACGAACTAAGACGCCTACGTAACCGACGACGTCTAAGTCGTCGAGAACGTACGTAGTGTATAAAGGTGGTAGGGAGACTCAGGATGATATATATATATATTATATATATATATTATTATATATTATATATATAATAATATATTATATATATATATATATATATATATATATATATATATCCTTTATACACCATATACCTGTGTCCCGTGGTATTGGGTTGTCACTCACCACAGGCTCAAAAGCTAATGTGACGGAGATGAGCACTGAGGCCACGCGCAACATAGCGTATCCCCCCAATTTGACCTACTATATACACTCATTTGTCTTACATTTTTCAAGCTTCGTGGTAAAGGCTTTGGCGTCCAAAAAAATATAGGAAGTAGTGAAAGGAATATTAGAAACAGCAATTTATTGATAAATAAATATATACAGTACAGATCAATGAGTCGAAGGGACGAACGAACAATGAATCCACAACTCTTACGTCTAATTAAAGTGTTTTTGACAACAACGGTTGTCGAGCCGGCGGCGGCCATGTAGGGACAGACTAAATTTAGACCTGTTCAGAAAACAATTTTTTCCTATTTTTATACCCTCCTGCACGGTTTCCAATGCTTTTTGACCTGGAAAAGTCGAAAATTACAACCTATACCCTT
>JACEEZ010002878.1:0-31229 GCA_016584305.1 Chionoecetes opilio | reverse complement strand
CGGACGGAACCCGTGATGGGGAGGGGGTTATATAGAGGATTAAATAAGGTAGTATATACTCTCTCTCTCTCTCTCTCTCTCTCTCTCTCTCCTCTCTCTCTCTCTCTCTCTCTCTCTCTCTCTCTCCTCTCTCTCTCTCTCTCTCTCTCTCTCTCCTCTTTCTCTCTTTCTCTCTCTCTGTACACACACCTCGCATATAATATATATTATATATATATATATATATATATATATATATATATTATATATATATATATATATAATATATATATATATATATATATATATGCCACAAAATTTACCACGATAAATCATGTACATACCACTGACAGGTAGATTACGATATTTGTGGAACATTTGGAATATGTGTTGTGTGTGTGTTATATTGCCCCAAATATCAAATTGTTTAACAAGAAAAGATACCAGATTATATATACTATATAATATATACTATATATATGTTTTATAACATACTATATATATATAATATATATATATATATATATATATATATATATATATATATATATATTATATTATCTGGTACCTTTTCTTGTTAAACAATTTGATAGTGGGTCAAAATTACAAAGCTCCACAAATATCTTAATCTACCTGTCAGTGGTACATGATTTATCGTGGTAAATTTTGTTTCTCTGCCACGCCTTCCTAAACTATACATGTTGTTTATTCCAAACTGGTATTGTTTTTTTCCTGGTCACAAGGATGGGTGCCAGTAGAGTTAGTGAGTTTTGTTGCGGGGGCAGTAAGTGCATAATTATTTGCATCCTCGGAATAACTCGTTGTGTTAAAATATTAATGCATATGTCAGTCACTAAACACTCCTGCCATTTATAATAGTTCTTATAACTCTTATAATTGTTTACATTAATCAACTATTATAATTGTTTACAATAATCATCACACACATTTGCAATACTTTTTAGCTAGTATATCTTTTGTACTTCAGTAGATGGATACTCATATCTATCTTTTTCATATGAACCATATGAATGTATGACAGCTGAGCCTAATTGGTAGCGCCAACAAATTAGACGACATATCGATTGCATGTACGTCAGCCTTTCATAAATGTCGAGAAGCTGGAAACCAAGAGAAAAGACAACACATCTTTGATAATATTACTGGGTTTCAGACAGCTAGCAGGTGATTGGCATTTAACCCTGTTGATTATTACTTATCACAGTTGATATGCATGACACACCCAGGAATGCGTAAAAACCGGTGCAACAAAGATGTCACCTGGATACATCCTGGGCGAGGGTCGCAGAGCTGGGAATGAAAGACAGAACAACTTAGGCAGCTGATGGACACATTAGCTCTTCTTACGAGCTTCGTCACATTCTTTGGCGGCTCAATATTGTAGTGGCTGTATTACCATTATGCACTCAACACACTTGTAAAATAAACTTGTACATAACTCTACTACAACTTTTAACTAATTGAAAATAAGGATTATATATATATATATATATATATATATATATATATATATATATATATATATATATATTATATATATATATATATATATATATATATATATATATATATATAATATATATATATATATATAGTCCACATGCCAGGTATAGGTCCAACTGCACCCCCACCACAACTCTCCGAAACCATAATATTTTGTAGCACTGGGATCTCCTAAAGTGGAAACAACTGGTAACAGAAAATAAACTGGGACTCACTGTCCCTATTGGGCCCATTTTTTATGGTACCCTAAAAATCGTGAATTTTCGCCTGTGGTTCGACATATTTGGGTTCGCTGTCTTTACAGGCAATATCATCTATAATTTTAAGTAATATCTAATACGTTTATATCCAAAGACAGCATATGATCTCCTGAGTACCATACAATCAACAAATATCATGCTTGATGGTGCCAATCTTATAAACTTGGATGTCGAGTAGCACTGCCCAATATATTTTGGTCTTGTCACAAAATAAGCCCCAGTTTTTAAGATTTTGCCATTGCCATGGTTAAAAACATCTAAATAGGCACCAATGAATACTCTTCTCTGAATATGTTAAACTATGGCTTTCCTATGGTGCTTATTGTTAAGCATACGCACCAAGTTGATGGGAAATAGTTTTTTTTATGAAAGTTTCTTTTGCAGTAAAATGACTCGCTAGAGTAGGTAAGTTTAATAAGTATCTATTGTGATTGATTAATATTTACAAAGCTCAGAAAATTGAATGCTTACCGTTGCTCACCAGTATTTTGTTTGTTTCAGGTGAAATAATATCATGGAGCATCTGAAGAGACCATTATCAAAGCGGAAACGGGACCCAGATGAATCTCCTGGCAATATCTGCATAGTACACATACAAGGACTCAATTATGGTGATTTGCGCTTGCTGTCTGAACAAAAGGACGGTGAGAAGAAGTTGGGCAAGTTGCAAGAAGTCAAAAAAAGGCGTCTGACTCAGCCACCAAAATCCCCATATATGATGAAAGATACATGTGCACTCATTCCTGATATTCTGGCTCCACACCATGGATTACACTGGGAGTGCTACAAGCAATTCACCATGAACTTGGACAGGCTGAAACAACCAGCAGAAGACGGACCAAGAGAGGCTAAAACATCCCACACGAGGCGCATAATTCTAGAGACATGATTTTGTTCAAACCAGACTGCATATTTTATGGTTCAGAAGGCAGGACAAAGAAAGGTGAAGGTGCACGGAAGCTGGTCAAGTCAGGGATTGAGCCAGTTCGAGTATGATGGTTGGAGGTCAGTAGTGAAGATGGCCGAGGAGAAACAGGATGAAAAGCTCCTGACAAGAATAAGATCTTTTTGGTCTTGATCTTTTTGCCCGTGAAGCGAAGTTCCACAGAAACTGCCTTATGAATTACATGCAGAGTGTACAGAAATACAGGTCTAACTGCACCCCCACCCCCACAACTCTCCGAGACCAACATATTTTGAAGCACCGGGGTTTCCTAAAGTGGAAAATAACTGGTAGCAGAAAATAAATTGGGACTCACAGTCCCAATTGGGCCCCATTTTTATTGTACCCTAAAAATCGTGAATTTCATAAAGCATATGATCTCCTGAGTACCATACAATCAACAATTACCATGATTGCAAAGATGAATTTGTGGGTTTGGATTATGTGCTCTCTTCCAGATCCCCACTTGGTGGTTGACTCTCCTGATAATGAGTAGTTGCCCATTGATCATTGTAATCATGGTAATTGTTGATTGTATGGTACTCAGGAGATCATATGCTGTTTTGGGATATAAACTTATTGTATATTACCTAATATTTTTGATGATATTGCCTGTAAAGACCGAACCCAAATATGCTGCGCCACAGGCGAATATTCACGATTTTTAGGGTACAATACAAATTTTGCCAAATTGGGACAGTGAGTCCCAGTTATTTTCTGCTACCAGTTGTTTTCCACTTTAGGAGACCCCCGTGCTTCAAAATATTTTGGTCTCGGAGTGTTGTGTGTCGGGGGGGGGGGGGGTTGCAGTTGGACCTGCATTTCTTTGCCCTCTGCATGTAATTCATACGGCAGTTTCTGTGGAACTCCGCTTCACGGGCAAAAAGATCATTGAACCTCAGTCAGGAAGGTTCAGGAATTGTCAGGAACCTCTTGTTCCTGTCAGGAACTTTTCATTCTGTTTCTCCTTGGCCATCTCCACTACTGACCGCCAACCATCATACTCGAACTGGCTCAATCCCTGACTTGACCAGCTTCCGTGCACCTTCACTTTTTTCCTGCCTTCTGAACCACAAAATATGCAGTCTGGTTTGAACAAAATCTTGTCTCTAGAATTTATGCACCTTGTGTGGGATGTTGTAGCCTCTCTTAGTCCGTCTTCTGCTGGTTGTTTCAGCCTGTCCAAGTTCATGGTGAATTGCTTGTAGCACTCCCAGTGTAATCCATGGTGTGGAGCCAGAGTATCAGGAATGAGTGCACATGTATCTTTCATCATATATGGGGATTTTGGTGGCTGAGCCAGACGCCTTTTTTTGACTTCTTGCAACTTGCCCAACTTCTTCTCACCGTCCTTTTGTTCAGACAGCAAGCGCAAATCACCATAATTGAGTCCTTGTATGTGTACTATGCAGATATTGCCAGGAGAGTCATTTGGGTCCCGTTTCCGCTTTGATAATGGTCTCTTCAGATGCTCCATGATATCATTTCACCTGAAACAAACAAAATACTGGTGAGCAACGGTAAGTATTCAATTTTCTGAGCTTTGTAAATATTAATCAATCACAATAGATACTTATTAAACTTACCTACTGTAGCGAATCATTTTATTGTAAAAGAAGCTTTCATAAAAAAAACCATTTCCCATCAACTTGGTGCGTATGTTTAACAATAAGCACCATAGGAATGCCATGGTTTAACATATTCAGAGAAGAGTATTCATTGGTGCCTATTTAGATGCTTTTTAAAACCCGTAAACTACGGATACCTGTGCGACAATATCTCTATGTACGCGGGACTTTTGCCAGAATTCTTATAGTCGCTAAACAAGCTTGAATGTGTATCAATGTATTCGCCATATATTTGTGCAACCGCTAAAAAAAAAATTTTTTGCTAATGTCTCGTGGTTATTCTATGATTGTACTTGCAAGATGAAGAGCGTTGAGGTTTATGGAATCCATGGTACAGCTCGTTTACATAAAACAGGCCGCAAGGGTCTTGCTCTCTAATCTCTGCCCGCGATAGGGACAGACCTGTCAGCACCTTCACCTTCCATGCTGGTCACTGGGTCACTTGAGCCTATGTGTGACCCCTGGATCATTCTCAGGTAAAGTAGAGTTGCCAGATTTCACCGTCCGAAAAATGTGCCCACCTTTTTGAATTTGGCGGCCGCCCAATTGGGCATACTCGCGTTTTCTTAGTGAGTGACCAAATGGGCATAGCTGCGCTTTACGGGTTAACCATGGCAATGGCAAAATAAGAAAAACTGTGGCTTATTTTGTGACAAGACCAAAATATATTGGATAGTGCTACTTGACATCCAAGTTTATAAGATTGGCACCATCAAGCATGATATTTGTTGATTGTATGGTACTCAGGAGATCATATGCTGTCTTTGGATATAAAAGTATTAGATATTACCTAATATTATTGATGATATTGCCTGTAAAGACAGCGAACCCAAATATGTCGCGCCACAGGCGAAAATTCACGATTTTTAGGGTACCATAAAAAATGGGCCCAATAGGGACAGTGAGTCCCAGTTTATTTTCTGTTACCAGTTGTTTTCCACTTTAGGAGACCCCAGTGCTTCAAAATATTATGGTTTCGGAGAGTTGTGGGAGGGGGGGGTGCAGTTGGACCCTATCTGGCTTGTGGACTAATATGTATTATATATATATATATATATATATATATATATATATATATATATATATATATATATTATATATATATATATATATATATATATATATATTTATATATATATATAGTCTATATAGTCTATTATATATATATAGACTATATACATATATAGACTATATATATAGCTATATATATATATATATATATATATATATATATATATATATAGATATATATATAGATATATATATAGATATATATTGTTACGGCCCAACATTTTCCTTAATCTACGAATCTGTCTAGTTGATGGTGGTTCACTTAGGGAATGTTTAGACAAGTGGTTTAGTGTTTGTGATTCACTGGTTCGGGTCATGGTTTCGGGATGACGCGACGTGGCGAGTTACGAGTTAGCCTGTGGGGACAACGGACTGACTGGGGGAACTCTACTATAGGTGGCTCGAGGGGCTGGTCACTCGGTGGACGTACTACGGGATTTACAGTGATGTATACGTGTATTTTTGGAGTATCGATGCGTGTCGTTGTACGAAGTGTCCTGGGATGTGAACCGCGAGCCATCTGAGAGTTCTGGGTTGGAGTGTGAGTGTCACGTTACGATATATGTAAGGGTATGTCGTGGTGTTCTGAGAATGTAAAGGAGTTTTGTGTTCACAAGTTTTACTTGCTGACCAGGATGAATCATTGTAAACCCAGCTCACTTGTTTCTAGTGCCAATAAGATGGAGAAATTACAGAAATTTATGGATAGCATGGATACTCACTACTTATACCAGTGTAGTAAGGAGGAATTATATGATATTACAGAGAGGTACCAGGTTACTCTTAAGTCTCAGATTAAGAGAGTTATCTACCCCGTATCATTTGTTAACCAAGCCTGCTATTTGGGGCACTGACTATTAGTTGGGCTAAGAGTTGAGGTAGACTACAGGGGCTGTGGTTTGGACCCTGGGTCGTAACAATATATATATACTAACCGCAAAGCCGCCTCCGGGCGGACTTTTTGGCTAGCTCCTGCGGAGGGCTATTGGTGGGCCTTCGGCCCACCAAACACAGACTCTCCAGATAGCCCCTTCTAGCTTTCCTGAAATCATGGATGTAGAAATGCATGTATTAACGCCAACCCATTCACTCACCCATTACCCATCACCCCCCACCCACTCACTCACCCATTACCCATCACCCCCCACCCATTCACTCACCCATTACCCATCACCACACACCCATTCACTCATCCATTACCCATCACCCATCCCCCATCCCATCACCCCCCACCCATTCACTCACCCATCCCCCACACCCATTACCCATCACCCCACCCATTCACTCACCCATTACCCATCACCCTACATCAAGGTTTCCTCAATTCTCGCAAACCATTTTTTTTCACAATTCTCGCTAATAGGCTGTTAAAAAAAAAAAAAGTGATCGGATCATCCTATAAGTGGGCTTAAAACCTTCCCCTGGTCGACCTGGCTCCAGAATTGTGCCATATAATGGGATTGGGGTATTGGGGGCGGCACCTATCACGGACACACAGAAACACTTTCGCTTATATTATTATAATAGACTAGCCGCAAAGCCGCCCTCCGGGCGGCCTTTTTGGCTAGCTCCTGCGGAGGGCTATTGTTGGGCCTTCGGCCCACCACCTGTGTTTGGTGGGACGAAGGCCCACCAAACACAGACTCTCCAGATAGCCCCTTCTAACTTTCCTGAAATCATGGATGTAGAAATGTATGTATTAACGCTAACCCATTCACATCATAGCCCCTTCTAACTTTCCTGAAAGCAAAGCCGCCCTCCGGGCGGACTTTTTGGCTAGCTCCTGCGGAGGGCTATTGTTGGGCCTTCGGCCCACCACCTGTGTTTGGTGGGCCGAAGGCCCACCAAACGGCAGGTGGCGGCCAGCAGGACGGCCAGCAGGTGGCAGGACGGCAGCGGCGGCCAGCAGGGTGGGCAGGTCAAAGGTGGTGACGTTCAGGGCGATGAGTTGACCACGTAGAAGTTGTCGGTGGGAGTGGAAGCGAGGACACTGCAGCAGGAAGTGGTCAATGGACTCCGGGACGTTCCTGCACCAGGGGCAGTACGGGTCGGGCGTGAGCTGCAGACGATGCAGGTGTGCTCTGAGTGTTGTGTGACCGATCCTCAGGCGGGTGAGGGCGACATCCAAGACGCGGGACGTTTGTCTTATCCATGGGTGCGGGGAGGAGTCTGTACGGTATTGACCCATGGAGGTGGCACGGAGGGCGTCGCCGAGCGACCTATCCCAGGCGGAGCGGCAGACATTAGAAATGAGACGCTTGGCGGTGGAGAGCGGCAGCGGGAATGGGGTGATGTTTACCTCGGAGAGGGCCATCTTTGCAGCAGCATCAGCAACCTCATTGCCCCGGATATTGCAGTGGGAAGGCACCCACTGCAAGGTGATCTTCCAGCCCACTGAGGTGAGGGAGAGGAGTAGCCGTTGCAGGGAGTGAACCATGGCTGTGGAGGAAGCCGGGCGACAGGAGAGGAGGAGATGGAGGGAGGAGAGAGAGTCTGTGTAGATCACAACTCTGGCCGGGGCGTAGGTGGTGTTCAGGTAAGACACAGCCTGGCGAATGGCGAAGAGTTCTGCCGTCAGAACGTCCGTTTCAGGGGGCAGCCGCCACGTCCTGCAGATATTGGAGCGAGGGTCATAGACGGCAGCGCCTGCAGACGGAATGGTGGGGGAGTGAGAGCCGTCAGTGAAGATCTTAAGGTGGTTGTGGTAGAGTGACATGTCGAGTTGACGGAATAAAGGAGCTGCCAGGACGCTAGCTAAGTTTTTGGGAGGAAGATCTGGGATAGTCAGGGCAACCAACGGGGAAATGTCCAGCCAGGATGGGACCGGGGAGTGTGGGCTGATGGGCTGAGTAGGTGGTGGTGGCAGGTGCAGCACAGAGTGGGCCAGCAGTGCACGGACCAGTAGGGGCTGACAGGCTCCAGGAAGCCAGACTGGAGTGTGAGGATCCACACCGGAGTTGGCATAGAGAGTGGCGAGGGGGTGGGATGTTGGCAGGGACATGATGTGGTGGTACTGGCTACACAGGATCTCCCTCCTGTGTACCTGCAACGGGGGGATACCGCTCTCTGCGTGTAGGGCGATGACAGGTGAGGACCTCATTGCCCCCATGGAGATCCTCAGGGCCGCATTTTGCAGGACGTCCAGTTTCCTGAGGGTGGAAAGGGCTGCTGAGCCATAAATGCAGCTGCCATAGGACACCTTAGATCTGATGGCCGCCTGGTAGTAGTGCAAAAGGAGGTCACGACTGGCCCCCCAGCGGACACCAGCCCCCCGCTTCATGATGTTGAGGTGCCTGTTGCAGGTGGTACGGAGGTACTCAATATGATGGGACCAGGTCAGGCGGGGACCATCCAGCCGCATACCGAGGAAGGTGTGGGACCTGGTGTAAGGCACCGGGGAGCCACTAAGGGTGACAGTGGGTGGAGAGCGGACAGGCTTGAGGGTGAAGCACAAAAGGGAGCTTTTGGGAGCCTTAATTGAGAGACCCTATGTCCTCACCCAGTCAGTTAGTGTATCAGCTGCCTCCTGCAAGCATAGCTGTGCCTGGGCCTGAGTGTTGGCTCTGCTGATGATGGTAATGTCGTCTGCATAGATAAGAAGGTGAGAGTGGGGAGGAATGTGGAGGTCTGAGAGGAGGACATTGAACAGCAAAGGGCTGAGGATGGAACCCTGCGGCACTCCTCTCTGCATTGGACGGGAAGGAGAGGTGGAGGCACCAACCGCAACCTGAAAAGACCGGCCTGACAAGAATGACCGGAGCCAGGCGAGGGTGGGTCCCGTGATTCCCATGGAAGCCAACTTACGGAGGATGCCTTCGTGGGACGCAGAGTCAAATGCTCCCTCTAGATCTACAAAGAGGGAGGTCATGACCTCCCTACCCCGGTAAGTGTCACAGATGTGATACTCCAGCTGCGCCAGGACATCTAGGGTGCTCCTGCGGGGTCTAAAGCCACACTGCACCTCTCTCAGGAGATGGCCATCCTCCAGCCACCAGGATAGGCGAGTGGCCACCAGTCGCTCCAGGAGCTTACCCACGCAGGAGAGGAGAGCGATAGGGCGGTATGTGGACGGGAGTGCGGGGTCCTTCCCGGGTTTGGGTATAGGTAGCAGGGTGGAGGATTTCCAGTACGTAGGAAAGACGCCCCGGAGCCAACTAATGTTGAAGAGGGAGAGTGCCGTGGACTTCAAGGGAGGTGTCATGTGAAGCAGGAACTCATACGGCACGTTATCCCGGCCCGCAGTTTTCCCCGGTCTTAAGGTGGACAAGGCCCGGTCCATCTCATCAGTCGTGAAAGGACTGGCGAGTGCCGAGATGCCAGGGGAGGCAACAGCAGTATTTATCGCCGCATTGATGGTAAGGGATGACGCGAGAGGACACCGGAGACCAATCTTGTCCTGGTAGTGTGCGGCAAGCAATGCAGCCTTCTGCGGGTCATCTAGGAGGGGGTTGGCACCATCCTTCAGGGGCAGTGAGAGGCGTTGTTTTTTCCCCTCCATGGAGTGGAAAAAATCCCACGTACGCTTTGTGGAGGAGGATGGAGAGAGGGAAGCGCAGTGGGAGCCCCACGCCTTCCTCTGGGCAAGGAGGATGGTCCTGGCACACATGGCATCGAGTCTATGATATTGAGCCCCAAGCTGTAGTGTGGGCCTTCGACGCCATAGGTTCCATGCCCTCCTACGGGCCTTGACTGCCTGGGCGCAGTCGTCGTTCCACCAAGATTTGCCCGGACGGCGAGGGGCGCGACGCGTCGAGAGATGGAAGGCAGCCTTTCCCGCGTCCTCCAGGAATGTGGAAAGGGAGGCAGCGGCGTCCTCCAGGGGAAGGGAGGAGAGATCCGGTGGGTCGTGGAGTGCCGCCTCGAAGAGGGGCCAGCCGGAAGGCGTGAGTTTCCAGCGAGGCAGGCAACCGGGGTGAGGCCTGGCAGTGACGGCAGGGAAGGAGGCGAGGAGGGGAAGGTGGTCACTCCCCATGTAAGGGCCAGTGGTGACGGTCATGGCACTGAAGGCTGGGTCCCCAAGGAATAGGTCCAATACAGAAGTGGCACCCGTGTGGGGATGGTAACGGGTAGGCAGACCCGGGGGTGAAAGAAGGGACAGGCGAGGCGAGTCAAGGATGAGCTGAAAGAGCGCCCTCCCGGAGGTGTTGGTGAGGTGGAGAGGGAGGTCAGGTTCCCAGCACCTGTGATGGGCATTGAAGTCACCCATGATGACAACAGGCGGAGGAAGGAGGGACAAGTAGTGGGTCAGTTCCCGGTATGTGGCACCATCAGCGTTATAGCAGATCGCTACGGATAACCCACCCTGTTGCGTAGCAACCCTGGCTGCGACCACTTCGAGGTGGCCGTGCTGCCACTGTGGGAGGGCAAGGGGGGAATGGTCAAGGGAGTCATGAATTGCAAGGAGGACGCCACCTCCACGCCCCTGGGGTCTGTCCTTCGGGATGATGTTGTAGCCGGTTAGGTTGAGGGAGAGGTGGGGGGAGAGCCACGTATCACACAACCCAACCACCGCAGGTAAAGTTTCCCCCAAGTAGGTCTTGAACTCGGGGGTCTTCCTGAGCAGGGAACGGGCATTCCACAGGAGAAGGGAGAGGCCTAGCACTGGAGGAAAACGTTGAGGACGGAGGAGAGTGCTGGCCAAAGACTGGCTAGTATGGCAGGGACTAACGAGCCCTGGTGGTAAAGGCGGTAAGCTTCCATGAGAAGGGTGAAAATCTGCGGCATGACGTTGTGTCTTGTCGTGGACGGAACAGGGTGCGGAGGGGGGTCGCAATTGAGGCGTGTTGGGCGGTGGGGGTGGCCCAGGAAGGCGTTGGGGCAGAGAAGCAGCACGGGGGGCAGAGGAGGCAGGCACGGCATCGTCCCGAGAGAGGAAGGACGGCGGGTGGTGGACGTCCGCCTCTGTCGTGAAGTGGGTGGGGTCCCCAGGGGAGGCAGGAGAATATGAACCCCCAGCAGGCGCCATGGGTGCAGTCGGCTGGCGGGGCGATCGTACATAGCCTCTGGGTCTCGGGGAACGGGCCGCGAGGAAAGGAGGAGAAGGGGGAAGAGGGTCCCGGGGAGGGTCATCATCCTCAGTTAGGTCCTGTAATACAGTGTACCTGTTCCCCGTGGCAACAGAGGAATAAGCGACATCGGGGTGGACGGCCCTGGGTGGCGATGCAGCCATAGGGGATGGCATAGTGGGAGGTCGTGATGGAGGAGGTGGCCGGAATTTCGGGAGTGGGAGGAGCCGCAGACGACTGTTGATGTCAGGAAGGGGCATCCCTTCCTGGACCAGCCTGCCGTACAGTTGTTGGGCCTCCTGGTTGAAAGGGCAGTGGGCAGACCTGGGGCCATGATGCCCCCCACACTGAAAACAGCGGAAAGGCCTGTCACAGGCAACTTCCGCCCCTTGGCTCGGATGGGGGCCGCTGCAGCGGCCGCAGCGCACGGAAGATCGGCAGGTGTTGATGGAGTGGCCGACCTTTAGACAGGCAGGGCAACGGAGGATCGGGAGCAGGTAGGGCTGTGGCCAGAACACCAGCTAGCCGATGCACACCCTTGATGGTAAGGAACCTGTCACCTTGAGACGGATCCACCTACCCGTGGTGGAGCGGGGCAGGCTTCGGGGGGGATCCACGAGACCTCCTCGATGTCACTGCCGTCCAGGGCCCTCAGGGTACTGCGGATCTCCTCAAGATCCTTAATTTCCTTAGAGAGGGGACCCACCTTCCCATACTGCGCCAGGGCACCGGCCCTCTCGGCACGGCGGCAAGTAACCTGCCAGTCCCCTAGGGTGAAGATGACGTTCTGTAGGATGGGCACCTTGGGAATAACACTCTCCCACAGCGCCACCACCAAGGCTGATCCATTACCTAGGGAGCGGGTCTCCCCCTCAATGATGTACTTGCCCAACGGGCTGGTATGAAGTGCATGAGAGACCCGGCCGGGGTGAGAGAAAACACGGGCGCCATTACAGGCCCGGAGCAGGAAAGTAACCTTAGTTTGTGTGTCCGGGGATGCTGCGGCTCCAGGGCAGCTGCAGTGGATCCTGGGGCAGCTGCTGCTGGACCCGGGGCTGCTGCTGCTGCTCTTGGGGCTGCTGCTGTTGTTCTTGAGTGGAGCGGGGGGCTTTCCGGGCTTCCCTGAGCGGGGAGGGCGGGCCGCGCTTGTTGGAGAGAGTAGGGAATTTCGGGTCTACGTCCATGTCGCCCCGATACCCAGGCAAAGACCCAGGCATGGCGGCGGCCAAGGCCGCCGAAGGGCGGCAGGACCAGGGAACACAGTGGACGGGGAGAAGGCACTAAACCTAATGTTTACGAGCCGACAGGGGGCGCGCGCACCCCAACCCAACCGGTGCCGGTGAAATGTCTAGTCCACAGAGCAGCACGTCCTAACCCGACGGTGGTCCACGAGCTAGTCCTCGGTGGTGTTGGTGGTGGTGGTATCGGTGAGCGGCGACGGAGCCTCAGACACTGTTGTTGTGAAGATTACGAACACATTTTATTTTCATTGCACTAATGCATTAATTTCACCACTGCACTAATGTCTCCAGGCACAACATATTACGAATTTTAGCATAAATGGTAAAAGCTCGCTTCGTTTGCTTGGACGATGAGTTAAGAGACGAAATATAACTTTCTGCGCCAAATTTCTTTCTTTGCGCCTGTATACCCGCTCCCCACAAAAGTAGTCACAAGAAGAAGAAGAAGAGGAAACATTTTACAAGCATATATGACACCTGATTTCGGCTGAAATAGGTGTCGAAGCGAGCGAAGCTCGCTTGGACAATAAAAAAAATAAACCTTTCTAACGGTTTTTTATTTTCCATGATCTTGTGTAGCACAGAAAGAGCGTTGAAAACAATCTAGGAAATCATCGCCTTAACTTAAAGTGTCTTTGATAATGTTTTGTGTCCCGGTTTTGTTTATTTTTCCCTGATTCCCTAGCTTGGATCTTAGAGTTCGGTCAATGTTTTTGTGTAATGCTATATAACATAATTTTCAGTCGTGCAACTGATGATTTAATACTATTATGTGCAACATGCGTGCTTACATGAATCAATATAAGTGCTTGATACCATGGAATCTTAATATAAATCTATCGTCTCTTATGACATACTCTATCGGCTGAGGGGGTCCGGACCAATTGTGACCAAAATGTGGCCCAACATTTGGGCTAAGGATAATGCAACGCTTCATAACTCCATCCAGAAACACAAAAATAATAAATGAGAACTCAAAATATTCGTCTTTGAAAGCTCTACAGGTTGGTATAATTATGACATAACATTTGATATGTGAGTTACCAGAGGTCAAAAGGTTATGAAATCTTAGGTTTTCTAGAAATTTGAGTACTATTCCAAAATTCGTCTTTCTTACTCGAATGCAAAATTATTTTTGTGAATTATAAGTCAAATCCCTTACTTTCGACCTCAGTAGATATATCAAAACAACCAATGTTTCATTATTATACGTAACACAGGATAGGTGCAAAGTTAACAAAAGTATGAAAAGTATGAAAACACATAAACATGGCCATTTTAATCTGGAAAATGTGAAATGGCTTTAGTATCTATAATTTGCTCTCAAATATGTTTTGAATATGTATTTAGCATTTTGAAATATTTAATTAAACATAGTTTATCTTCAAATGATACGAATAGAATGAAATTTTTAATACCATGTTGTTGAGAAAGAATGTCTGAAAAAAGAGTGAGGATAACTGGGCCTGTACCGTCTGCCGCAACTTGCGACGTCTCCCAGTGTATAAAATGCCAGGCTTCAGACCAGGAACCTGAAGCAGTGAAATTGAAAGGAAGAGAATCAAGGAAGCAGCAAAAAAAAAAAAAAAATGGCTGTGTTTACAAAAGACTAATATTGATCGGCGAGGAAAATTTTGTGTATCACATGAATAACAAATGCTATAAGACCTGCATTTTGCAAAAAACTCTTCAGAAAATTCAAGCAAGGAAATCTGACAGCCCAAATAGAGAACATGCAGAAGAAAGTGTTAAAGCAGTCCCTGTTCATCATTTTAGATAAAAAAGCACCCCGCATGCACCTTACAGTGGCAAGGTTCAAGGCAAGGAACATTAAGTGTCATGGTGTACTTGAAAAATATTGGATTTCAGAAAAAGACAGAGCAGCTAAATTCCTAGAGGCAACAGTGTTTTGGGTAGGATGATGTATAAAGAAAGAACCTGTGATCTTCAAGACGTCAACTCTGTTTTGGTGTAGATTTAGTGTGTCATAAACGGTGCATCAACAGATATTTGGTTGAGTACGAACGTGTATACTTAAATCAAAGGGGAGGTTCAGTGAGCAGAAAGAAGGAAGCCTGGTTATAGGTTATAAGAGATTGAAATGCGCTTGTTTGATAGTGAGGGTTTGGAACTGGACTTACTTATATTCGAAATCGTATGAATGAAAATATGTCTTCACTAGCCGCAAAGCCGCCCTCCGGGCGGCCTTTTTGGCTAGCTCCTGCGGAGGGCTGGCTATTGGTGGGCCGAAGGCCCACCAAACACAGACTCTCCAGATAGCCCCTTCTAGCTTTCCTGAAATCATGGATGTAGAAATGTATGTATTAACGCCAACCCATTCACATCACCCCCAACCCATTCACTCACCCATTACCCATCACCCCCCACCCATTCACTCACCCATTACCCATCACCCCCCACCCATTCACTCACCCATTACCCATCACCACACACCCATTCACTCACCCATTACCCATCACCCCCACCTATTCCCTCACCCATCACCCATCACCCCACCCTTCACACCATTCACTCACCATCACCCCACACCCATTACCCGTCACCCCACCCATTACCCATCACCCTACATCAAGGTTTCCTCAATTCTCGCAACCCACTTTTTTTTCACATTCTCGCTACCGTAGATAACAGTGAAGTCGCCAGTTTTACGTTTCTTTGTTATTTACAGACGTGTGGTGGCGTTAATACTTACATTTGTACATCCATGATTTCAAGAAAGTTAGAAGGGTCTATCTGGAAAGTCTGTGTCATTTTGTGTCTTCATCTGTGTCATATTAGGGCTATAAATGAACAAATTACAAAAATAAAACAGAGTGGCGACCTCACTATACCTACTACAGTAAAGTCGCCAGCTAGTATTTTAACCCAACAGTTGAGTCGCCACTCTGGGGAATTCAGGGAAATTAGAGGTAAAGTAAAACAAGTCTATATATATTAGCTGCGGAAGATGCTTGGATATATAAAATTCCTCTGCCAACGTGAAAATAAATTCTATTAAAGTTTGAAAGATCTGGCAAGTCTGCGTCCTGTCGCCCGAAAAGCTACTGTTTACGGTCTGTCATCGCGCGAAGAAAAACGTGAGAAGCAAAATGCGCAACAGTTATATTTGCAGATACAAAGCATAAAACTACGCTGAAACAAGGTAGATTATACAGCCATGATATAAACTACTGTGTAACATCTTCAGTGGCACATAAAAATCAGTAGTGATGCTATAATTCGTAATATTTGGCGCCTGGCGACTTCACTGCAGGTGGCGACTTCACTGTTATCTACGGTAATAGGCTGCTAAAAAAAAAAAAAAAAAGTGATCGGATCATCCTATAAGTGGGCTTAAAACCTTCCCCTGGTCAACCTGGTTCCAAAAATGTGCAATATAATGGGATTCCGCCACAGGGGCGGCACCTATCGCGGACAGACAGACAGACAGACAGACAGACACACACACACACACACACACTTTCACTTATATTATTATAGAAGTAACATCACAAACCAAAGAAGTCAAGCCTCCTTATTAATATTTTTTGGGGGAAAATTAGGTTATCTCCACCAATATAGGCGAACAGATCATTGTTGTTCTTCAGTGCAAGCGTCACCCAAGAATCATTAGATGAAACAATACGATCTACAGACCCTATCCGGGAGTGTGCTCAATTACTTAGACAGTCATTAATGTCAGTTGATTTTGATTTGACGGATCGTTTTTGTGATGCAAATTATTTAAAAGATGCCTGGAATTGTACCGCAATCCTAGAACCTCTTCTCAGATCGTTTGGCCGACTGTTTAACTTTGATTGTCACGCATTTAATGCCTGCAAGATTGATAAGGTAAGAACCAAGAACCCGAGTTGGGTATCACCACTAATGACCTAACTGTGTTCCAACTATAGTCAGATAAATCCAGAGCATGTTCCAGATCATGTATCATGTTTTCCAAGGTGGTAGAAAGCGTACACCCTTGCACATAACGAACGCCCAAGCTTTGAGCCGGTTACAGTGGGCTGAGTTTTTGAAGGAGAAAGATAACTTGGACAAGTATAATACTCAAGTAGCTCATGGTGGTGTTGTATGCAATTTATGTCCAGAACTAAACTCTTCAAGAATCCACTAATTGAAGGTCCAGGAACAATATTTGGTTAGTAACACATTTCCCACTGACGGCTAAATAGCTGAAATGGCCACGCCCCTTTTTTTTGGGCCACGCCCTTTTTGAGCGAAGTACTACCATCCGCCGTGACTGCATCTACAGAACTGTTGGACCTAGGAGGTTGCCCGACCACTCAAAATGTGCGCAATGGCCACATTATGGGGGGTCAGTAATACATTTTCATATCCAAAAGTCAATGTTTTTTAAGATAATTGCCAAAATCCGATTTCAGCATGTTACGCACTAATTATTCGTAATTGTTCCTGTTCCTATTGTTCAATTACTTGAATCCTGAAGAGTCTAGCAACAATCTTCATAAAAAACTACAATGAACCCTATTTATTTTTGTTTTAGGAGGCGTTAAAGTGTTTTAAGTGTTAAAGTGAAGCGTTAGATGTTGACCGACAGAGTTCAGAGAGATTTGGGAAGAAAGCAAGATCTTACATGCAGACTTAAAGAAGTCTTTCACAGAATGGAAAGAAACGGCCTGTAATGAGAATGTGAGGTACTGGAGCTTGTTTCTGGATGAGCTGTATCATCTGGATGAGCATCTATCCTGAGATATCTTACACACTCTATTCGGCAAGGCGATTGGCATCTTTTCGTTTCAGCTGTGCGGAGGTGCATGCCTTTGATCTGCGGGTTTGGCCGGACAAACTATAGCAGATGGGGTACGCTGTTCCTTGAAGAAGTGTTACAATAAACCCGCAAAGGTTGCTGGAGGTATCATTGGGATGACTAGACAGAAAGAAGCAGTAGCCTTATGGAATCAGCTAAAGCATGAGAAAGATCTTCATGTGGCACAGCTGCTGGAATGGTGTAACTTGGGAGACAAAGATGACAGTGAACTGAGCCTACACCATGAGTTCAATCCAAGTTCTACGAAGATTGGCCATGTTCGTGCAAAGACGCTTCTGGAATACATAAAATCCATCAACAATCCGTTCGGCGCTGGAATCAGACTTCAGAACATCTCTACTGGAGCTGACATACCCCAGGAGGTTGTTGACGGATTACTTAAATGCCTGGAAATTGGTGAGAAGAGTTATCAAGAGTTTGTTGAGACCAGTTTTCAGGATAAGGAGAAGCACCTACGGTCCTACATGATACAATCCCTACCAACCGCAAGACTGTTTTCGTGAAACGTACTTCTACTCCGTCCACAGCGAAGAAATCGATGGCGAAAAAGGATGCTGCAGAAACGATTAGGTACATTGACTATGCTAGAGAAAGAGGGTACAGCATGCTAGAACTCCTGAAGTATGAATTGACCAGCACATCCCAGTTCCTCACCACTGAATGTAAAGATGGCATCAAATTGAAGAAGCCCGATAAAGTTTCCTTAGCCAGGGAACTTGTCAGTCAACTTCCACAGGAGACGAGGAATGTAAAGAGTGAGGCTCAGATGACAATGGTGGACTTCGTGGCACTCGTGCGTAAACTACCGATGAAAAAGATGGGCCTTCACACATTCGGGGAATTGGCTGCGAGTCTTTCCAACAGCATTCTTGCTACAGGCTCCGAGTCCACAAGAATAGACATTATTTTTTATGTTTATCAAAAATCATCAATCAAGCAAATGGAACGGGCACAGAGAAGTTCTTCAGAACAAATCACTATCACCATTAGGTCTGACAATCAGAAACTCCCTGTCGATCTTGATATGTTCTGAAGCTCAATTTTTGAACACAGTTCGGTTGCAGGAGTATGTCTTCAAGTGGATGCTGCAGAATGTCGAGTCGGACAAGGAGATCTTCTTTGGAGGAGTATATGGGGGTGAATGCAGGAAACTGTTAGCTGGCACTGAAACACAGATCGCAGAGCTCTCAAGCAGCCAAGAAGAAGCCGACGACAGAATAATGTTCCATATTAATTAATGATGGTGTTGTGAAACACGGGGTTCAATCAGTCTTGGTTGACTCACCTGACACAGATGTCTTTGTCAACTTCATCTTCCACTTCAACAAAACCTGGCAACTACAAAAGCTGTACGTGAAGCTTGGTAACCGGAAAACAAAGAAAACTGTACCAGTCCACCTGTTGGTTGATCAACTGGACAACGGTTTAGTGTCGTGTCTCCCGGCCATTCATGCTCTCAGCGGTTGCGACAGACCAGCAAGGTGGGTCCAAAGCTGTCTGGCCTGAAAGCATCCATGGATCTCTCCCTACTGGAAGGGTTTGGTGTAAAAGAAGTCACCACAGATAACAAGCAATGCTGAAAAGTTCCTTGTGTCTGGATTAAAGAAGACCGGTTGTTCCACTTTCGATGAATATCGATGGGAGCAGTACCACAACTCCAAGAAAGAACTGGACTTCAACCAGCTTGTGTGCTGCATCAACGCTACGAGAACACATAAAGCGAGCATATCTGCAGTGTAAGATGTGGTTGCAAGCTCCAACTCCTGCAGTCACCAAACCAGATTCACTCCAGTATGTGGGTATGAAGCAACGGATGTTGGCATAACACCAGTGATATTGCCAGTATCGTGCAGGACCGAAGATCTGCCCCCTGCATGCAAATACCCAACATCATGCATGAGTACCAAAACGTGCACTTGCAGAGAAAGGAACATAAAATGTGTGACGTTTTGTGGCTGTAGTAAAGGCAAAAAGTGTAGAAATCCAAATAATTAAATTCCAAAATAGGAACAATATGCAAAAGGTACAACAGGTAATCTGATAAAGTGTCATACATATGTTGTGGCCTTGGTGGTATTATACAATTGTAGTGCGTAACATGCTGAAATCGGTTTTTGGCAATTATCTTAAAAACCATTGGCTTTTGGATATGAAAATGTATTACTGACCCCCCATAATGTGGCCATTGCGCACATTTTGAGTGGTCGGGCAACCTCCTAGGTCCAACGGTTCTGTAGATACAGTCACGGCGGATGGTATGGTATATCGCTCAAAAAGGGCGTGGCCCAAAAAAAGGGGCCGTGGCCATTTCAGCTATTTCGCCGTCAGTGGGAAATGTGTTACCAACCAAATATTGTTCCTGGACCTTCAATTAGTGGATTCTTGAAGAGTTTAGTTCTGGACATATATTTGCATACAACACCACCATGAGCTACTCTAGTATAAAGAAGAACTAGAAGTAGTTCAGAACATGAAATCTAAAGTAAGGGAAAAATCATACCTATTGAATGTGAATGCCTTGCAGTAATTCCAAGGAACTTGTGAAAACCTTCAATGTGCCTTTTATAAATTCATCCAAGTCCGCAAGGCACATAGTAAAACCTTCCAGAACTGGGATACATTCATATATTTGATGTCCAATGTTGAACATCTCTTATGAAGTGACCGTGAGGGTAACTGGACTCTTCAACTACTGGCAATACAAGATCTTCTCTCACTATTCGCTGCTTTTGATTCTACGAATGATCTAATTTGGTGTTCATTGTATTTGGAGGATATGCACTAGTTACCAGAGACCAACCCTGAAGTATATGCAGCTTTCTATGATGGGAAATTTGTAGTAAAACACCCCCAAAGGGAAATTCAAGGCAGTTGGATTTAATATGGCACTGAAACAAACAATCAACAATTTTCAGAAGAGTGCAGCTGGGATTATTGGTAGAACAAGACAAAATAAGTGTGCGACACGGTGGGATCTGATTTACCATGAAATGCTGGCAGTGACAAATTGTACCGGGAACTGAGTGGAGCTAACATGGCGTCACATGACCTAGACGTCAATAAGGCATTCAATACAGCTGCTCCTGGACGAACGAAAATGATTGAAACGAACATTGAGTCCATTCTGACCGTTATAGAGAGAACCGAGAACCCTATCATCGTTCCAACACCTGAACCTAGGTTGCGCAATATACTAACCATGGAAATAATGACAGAGGAAATCCGAAAACAAATGTTGAATGTTCAAGCCATTGGCGAAGCTGCCTATAACAAATTCAGAAGAGAAAGATTGCTCGAGAAAACTTAAATATTTGGTGAGCCTAGTGGTGTAGCTAATGGGGGGGGCGGGGGGGGTTTGAAATCGCCCCCCGGGTCCCCAAGCGAGGGGAGCCCCCAAATGCATCACTCAATCAAACAAAACTCCTGTGATCCTCTACAAACTTGGCCTAAACTCCTTGGGGTTTGTGTTTGATTTGATCTGTATCTTTTGAGTACCATGATAGGCTTTTTAATTCGGATTAAAAAGGATTTATGGGCATTGAAAGAAGTCTCAGAAAGTGTCAAAATGGACTTAAATATGTTCATTTTCCAAAAACTTCCCCCAGCTGATTGCCTCCCCACCCAAACACCTGCAAACTTTAGAGGGGGCCCCTCCAGAAAGTAAGCCCCCCGGGCCCCAAAATGTCTAGCTACGCCTCTGGGTGAGCCAATCCACAGAACAAACCTCAAGACATTCCGTTCACTCTGTCATAAAACTCCGGCATCGAAGAACCGTCCAAAGTTGTCACATGATCATGATGGACAAATGCAGAGGCTATTAGAAGTTTCCAAGGCTCGTGGAAGGGAAATGTAGGAAATGGTTGAGTATGACTTATCATCTACTTCTCCACTCTTTGATGATGCCTGGACCTGATGACCCGGGCAAGAAAAAGCACCATGGTATTAGAGTTGGAAAAGAAAGTCACTAAGGAGGATTCAAGAATACCATCTCCAGATACAACACAGACTGGATACATACTTGATGTGATGGCAGCTATGCGTAGAATTGGAGTAAAACAACATTCAAACCTTGGTGACTTCATGGATGCTGTGCTTAAATACACAAAAATGTCAGCACAGCATCCATGTGCACCAAAAATACACAAAAGTGTCAGCAAAGTATACTCATAGAATGACTTAGTATTTGATTCTTACATAGAAAAATCCATCAAAAATTCAGAAAGGAGGCGACGTGAGAAGAATGCACCCATTGAACTCCATATCAGAAGAGAAACTCCATTACGAGGATATTATTATATTCGTTATATATATATAGGTATATATATATTATATATATTCATTGTACATAATGTATGTATATACACGTTATGTATATTATATTCGTTACGTGGGTATTATAGTATTTGTTCTCCCCTGTACCTGCAGATATGGATATATTTTGGCCTTCAAAGAACAACAAGTTGAAGATGCCAGTCACTATATATATATATATTATATATATATATATATATATAACCTTTTTAAAACCAATACCATTAAGACTTTACTACACAGATGTTATAGTTTCTTCTCCAGGTGGTTTGCCTTCGGATAATGAAATTAAAAATTCCCCCACTAATTTTTTTTCCAAAATAATGGTTATTCCCTTTTTTTTTTTTTAAAAAAAAAAAAAATTTGTTGAAAAAACCAATCCTGTTTCTTAAGGGCCCCCAAATCTTTCCCCTCCAATTAATTTTAGGAACCTTTATTTAAACTTCCTTTTTGGTTTTAGATTTTTCAAAAATCAAAAATGATATTTAAGTTAACCCCAACTCAAAAATTTTTTTTCTTTTTATAACATTTCATAAAAAACAATTCAAATAAAAAATCAACCTTTTCATCCCTTTTTGTTTTTGAGGTTTCATTGAACCGAAATGGCACTGTAAAATAAATTGTTCCAAAAAAAAGGTTTTTGCACGGGGACCATCCTTTCCCCCTTTTGAAATATAAAATTGTTTGTTTTTAGATTTTTTAGAATTTTATGGGAAATTTTTTAGATTTTTGCCCTAACCCTTTTTGTTTAAAATTTCCCCCCCATATTAAAAAACCAAAATTTTACCTTTTTGATGGGGGAACCTTCGCTGACGCCCAAAAGGAACCCCGAAGAAAGGGAAATATTTTCCGCCTGAAACCTCGCAACCTTAATTTGAAAATTAAAAATTATTTTTATTTTAAAATATAATATTATTTTTAAATTTTTTAATGTTTTTTTAATTTTTAAATTTTTTATTTTTAACAATATTAATAATTTTATTATGATTTGGGCAAAACCCCAAAAAAAACCCCAAAAATAAATTTTTTTTTTCCCCCAAAAACCCCAGCAACCACCAAAATTAAAAAAAAATTTATTTTATAATAAAAAAAAATTAATTAAAAATAAAAAAAAAATTTATATAATATATTATAATATATATAAAATAATTATTTAATATATTATAATATTTTTTTTTAAAAAAAAAAAAATTATATGAAAACATATTAATAAAAAATTTTAAAAATAAAATAAATTAATAAAAAAAAAAAAAAAATTATATATATATTATAAATATATATATATTATTATATTTTTAAAATATATACATATTATATATATATATATAATTAGATATATATATAATATTTTAAAAATATGTATATATAAATAAATATAATATATTATATATATATTTATATTATTATAATTAATATATATATATATATATATTATATATATATTTTATATATATATGATATATATAAAAATATTATATATAATGTATATTAATATATAAAATTTTAATTATTATATAAAATTATATATATATATTATATTATTATAATATTTTATATTAAATTATATATTTTATATACAATATTTATTATTTAATTATTATATATATTTTATATATATATTTTAAAATTTATTTTTATAATATTATTATATAAAAAAATTATATTATTTATTTTAAATATATATATGTAAGTTATACGGGCGGGGAGATTTTCTCTGGACAGATTTTCTTTAAAATTTTTTTTTGATAGTAGTTGCGTTTATTACTTAAAAGATTTTTCTTTTTGCTTAAGAGTGTCTTTCCCTTTTTTTGTAATCACTTTTTGACTTCGCCGAGTTCTCATTTTTGCGTTCGCGTTTGGGGGTCTAAGAACCCTTCTTCAGCACTATGGAAGATTTTTTCTCCTCGGGATTGAGGTGAGCATGTTTAAAGATGCGAGGTGAAGCGCTATTTTACCCGGTCTGCCTGCCACGCCCTATTAGCGGCATCATGTTGGTAATAGCTTTTTGCTTCTCGTTTTTTCGGGGGAGACGCTGATTGGTTTTTGGGTCTTCGTTTGGTTTTTCTGGAGTAGGCTGTTATTTTTTTTTTCTTTTCATGCGGGTAGAGCTTGTAGGTGGTTTGCCTGTACGTTAAGTTGGGTTTGTTTTTTTTTTATGTCAGGCTTTAAAGGGGAAGTCCCCCCAAATCTGCACACTGTCAACCAATTCTGTATTTTCTTCTAGAAATTTTTTTGTTATGATGATGCCATTTGTTCAATAGGGGACTTTTTGGGGGCCCGGAAATTAGGTAGCAAGTAAACTTGGACGCTTCGTTGTCGTCATGCGATGTAGGGTGGGGGAGGACTTCACATTTTTTCTTTTGCTGTGATCCTAATACACATGGGACTTTTGTTTTGGGGTCCCTTTGTCTGGTTGGGGTGTTACGGAGAAGGAGGTTTGGGGTTTTGTTTTTGTAGTAGATTTTTAGTTTATTCCTTCTTGGTCTGCAGGTTTTTACGTTACGGGGGACGTTTGTGTATTATTCTTTCTTTTTCCGGGGAGCGGGGGAGAAGAAACCCGTAGAAGATATTTGTTTGACTCTTTTTTTTTGGCGTTAGGTTTGTACCCGGGGTTTTCCATGATTTTCTTATCTGACGGTTGATTCTCTCTCCTGAAGCCCTTGTTGAGAGGACTTTAGTGGATCGCTCGATTTCTTTTGCATAAAATTCCCTGTCTGCGTGTGTGAGCTTTCTGGTAAAAACCGATTGTGGAGTCTTTATATTTGGGATTCGCTTTTTTCCGTTTAGGGAGTGTCCGTGTTTGTTGGTTTTTCGTAGACGTTTGTGATAAAGATTTTTTTCCCGCGAACAAGGGCTCTAAAACGGCATTTATTTTTCTGACTGCTTTCTAGGTGAAAGGGGAGGCCTAATAAACTTTTAGCAGAGCTTCATGTTCGCTTCTAGTGACTTGTCGTTTTTTGAAGTGTCTATGAGCGGGGGTAATGTCGGCTTGCTTATTTTCTTGAAACTTCTTTTCCACGCAGCCCATGCAGAAGTTTGCCAACAAACTCCTAAGGGAGAGCCCAACGACACCGTCTATTTTTTGTACTTGTTCCCTCGGGAGAGGTAAAAGGGGCTTCTTTATGCGCATTTGAGGGTCCCCGTAGTACAGGTTCCGGGGCGTCAAGCGGGGGGATGGAGTCGTTTTTATACACCCGTTGATGATGTATTTATGGTGGGCAACAGGTACGTTGGTGAAGAGGGGGCTCGACATCAAGCAACGATTGCCCTTGGCGTTGTGGGTCTGAGTATTCTAAAACTCTGAGCTGATTGAAAGGTGTAGGCTTGGGGGGGGTATGGATCAAAATACACACGCTTCTTTTGGGGGTGGTACGTCGGCGTCGGTATTTTTATTTACGGACGAAGTTTATTGCCCGGTTGTTTTTGATGTTGCCGTACATAACCCCTGCCGTATTCACCGAGAGCTTTCCAAATTTGATCGTGGTGTTGGCAGAATGTTCTTGGGTTTCAAATTTTTTGATTTTTAACTTGAGTGTTCATGGGGGGCCTTTATTGATCTTTTTCGAACTTCGTAGTGTCGCGAGGATGTCGTCTCTTTTGAGGTATTCATGTTTATGAGACGTCGCAGAGTTTGTCCGCTCTCCGATGGTGATGTCTGAGTCTGATGTTAGCTCTTTCGCGGCGTCAATGTGTTTACGTTCGACGATGCTGCTTTTGTAGTTTCCTCTGTTTTAAGAAAAATAAGAAAATAAATGTTTATTAAGAAAATAAGCAAGCCCGACATATACTGCCGCTACATCGACGACATCTTCATCAAAACGACAAGTCACTACGAAGCAGAACAGCTGAAGCTCTGCCTACAAGATACTTCAGGCCTCACCTTCACCATAGAAAGCAGCTCAGACAAATCAATGCCGTTCTTAGACGTCCTTGTTACGCAGGAAGAAGAATCATTCATCACAAACGTCTACGTAAAACCAATCAACACCGGACACTGCCTCAACGGAGAAAGCGAATGCCCACAGAGATATAAAGACTCCACAATCGGGTGTTACATCAGAAGAGCTCTCACACACTGCAGTACATGGCAACTTTTTGCACAAAGAAATCGAGCGATCCACTCAAGCCCTCATCAACAACGGCTTCAGCGAGAGAGAACATCAACCGTCAGACTAAGAAAATCATGGAGAACTGGTACAACCCTAACGCCACAAAAAAGAGTCAGACATAACTATCTTCTACCGGGCTTTCTTCTCCACCGCTCACCAGAAGAAGAAAGAATAATATCACAAATCGTCCACCGTAACGTGAAACCTGCAGACCAAGAGAGGAGAATAAAACTAAAAATCTACTACAAAAACAAGAACACCAGCAACCTCCTTCTCCGTAACAGCCCAAGCCAGATGAAGGAGACAAAACAAAAGTCCCATGTCGTAAAAGAAGAAACTGTGAAGTCCTCCCCTCATCCTACATCGGCATGACGACAACGAAGCTGTCCAGGCGTCTTACTTGCCACCTAACTTCCGGAGCCCCAAAAAGTCACCTATTAGAATAACATGGCATCATCATAACAAGAAAATTTCTAGAAGAAAATACAGAATTGGTTGACATGTGTGCAGATGTGCGGGCGACTTCCATCTTAGAAGCACTGTACATAAAAGAAATCAATCCCAAGCTTAACGTACAGGCAAACCACCTACAAGCTCTACCAGCATGAAAAGAACAAAAGCAAATAACAGCCTACTCACAGAAAAGCCAAGCGAAGACCAAACAACCAATCAGCGTCTCCCACTCAAGAGGACGCGAAGCAAAAGCTATCTACCAATCACTGATGCCGCTAATAGGCTGCGTGGCAGGCAGACCGGCTAATAAATAGCGCTTCACCTCGCATCTTAATCATGCTCACCTCAACTCCTGAGGAGAAAACATCTTCCATATGCTGCTGAAGAAGGGTTCTTATACCCGAAATCGCAATACAGCAAACATGACAAGCTACGGCGAAGTCATAAAAGTGATTACAAAAGAGAATGACACTCTTAAGACAGAAAATATCTTTAAGATAATAAACGCTGAATTAGCTATCACTTTTAACGATATATATATATATATATATATATATATATATATATATATATATATATATAATATATATATATATATTATATAATATATTTTTATATATATTTAATATATATATATATATTTTTATTATATATATATATATATATATATATATATTTTATAATATTTATATATTTATATATATATATATATATATATTATTATATATATATTAATATATATATTTTAAATATATATATTATATATATTATATATATATATAATATATATCCCATATGTATATATATCATGGAGCCAACATCAAGCCAACGCAGTGTGTTGGGACACGTATCAATAGAAATTGAGAAATTGTAGTTTGAAAAAAGAAAAAAAAACATTATTGCGTATTTTTGTTGTTCCAGAATCTAAAATATCTTCGATATGACGTAGCTTGTTTAAGGTCAAGCCAACTCCGTGTGTTTGGACACGTATTTGTAGGATGATAATTAGTTTTGTTTTAAATCCGGAAAAGCAATATGGATGGAGAAAATTTTCGTGTTGTTATTGTTCCAGAAATTACAATATCTTCGGTATGTCGTAGCTTGTTTAAGGTCTCAGGCGTGCGCGCACGCCTGAGACCTTAAACCTACGTATGTTTGTAGGTGACGTATGATGAGAAATTGGAAATAGTTTTAATGAGGAAAAGAAAAATAATAATATTAAATGATTTTTGTTTGTGTTCTTACAGAGAATATATTTCTTTAGGTATTACTTAGCTTGTTTAAGGTCACAGGCGTGCTTAAACCTACGTATAATTGTAGGCCACGTATCAACAGAAAATAATAGTTTGAGTATAGGCAAAAATAGCGAATTGTTTTATCTGCCAGCCAGCAATTATAAGTTGTGAACTATGACGTAGTTACAGCAATATAGTAAAGCGTGAATTATTGAACAAATAGTTGTAATAATTAATTTGGAGTCTTTCAATTGACCTAGCGGTTCCCTCCGACACTCATTAAGTTTTTTTTACGGAGAACTTTCGCCATTAGCTCTATCGTAACTCCGGTATGCAGTTAAAACTTAGTATGTATGGATTTGTATGATGTGCAAATGTTATGTATATGTTAATATTTTTATTTTAAAAAAAAAAAAACTATTCGGCCCCTTCTTGTGAAATGTGATGAAATTTATTGTAGCAAAGTGTCGGCCTACGTAAATCTGGTCCAAGTGTACGAAAGGCTGATGTAGTCAAATGAGTAGCCCGTTAATCCACGTTTTAACGCCCTGTTGACGGCATCTTTGACCTATTGTAATTCATCTGGTCAACCGAGTGTCGCGGTGATTGGTCGGTCAAGCTTGGTTCGATCAAACACGCCAAAAGTTGCTCCCACAGCTTTCCTCAATGTCAGTAACGAGTGCCCTAATATTAGTGATAATATCTCTGGGGACCGAATCGTCATCTATATCATTCCCCCAGAAACAGGACCGTAAAGTCATGAGTCCACGCGAGTACCTCGTTTAGGCGTGAATCGTATTAAAGCCATCAGCCCTGCCCCCTGGTGCCCTGAAACAGCGCACCTCCGCCCCATCCACATCCAGTTGTGAAGGACACAGACTATGTCCCACAACGGCAACTTTGAAGAGCATTCCCTCGGCCATTTGAATCTGTTAGAAAGATAAATGAAAAAAAAAATAGAGGAGATAAATGTTAATTCCATAATTACAATGAAATGATCTCAGTAAGAAATGTGTATTGTGTGGCGAGTAGTAATTGTTGTTAAGTGATATTTGCTTAGAACCGAGTAGTTAAAGAATGATGAATTTATTGGTCTGGCCATATGTATTTTCACACTTGGCAAGGTATGACCGTAGATTTATACCTAATTAAAAATTATCTGTGTAACACATGTGTATGTTAATGTGTTTAGCAATTATCCGCAATAATGGTACAATGGCTTCATCAGTGAGTTTGCGACCCAACTGAATGTCCTCTAAGGCAGCATATGTGACCGAAGTCATCCTATAATTATCATGCAAAATATCGTATGATATATATGATAATTACCAGAGAAAGTTACCAGAGAGATAAGAGCTCAGTGTAATACGTCTTGCCTCGAGCGATGAAGCAGACAGAGTGACAAAAAGCCTTTGTGTTAAGCCCAGAAAACCGTGACTCCTATAAGCTGGCAATTAGCCTGCGGAATCGGTAATACATTAATATCTCGAGAACCGTGTGTTATTTCACAAAATATTATTGATGAATAAAAATGCATATTACAACTGGCTTCCCGTGGTGTAATTTAGAAAAATATCCATTGAGAAATGATGATTTTAAGCGTGTTTTTAACTGGAAGAGCTGCCTTTTAACCCCCCCAAATAACCGTTATGCAGGTACAATGAAATAGTCTGCGGAACAGGAAATACATTATTATCTAGAAAACCGTGTTTTATTTCACAAAACGTTATAGATTAATAAACATCATGAGTCCAACAGGGCTCCCTGTAGTATAATCGGAAAAAAAATCCATCGAGAAATTATTGCATGAAGCGTAATTTGCCATTGGAGAAGTGCCTTTTAGCCCACTTAGAAAACCGGTAAAACATTATTATCTCGAGAACAGTGTGTTATTGCACCCAACATTATAGATGAATAAAAAACCAGCGTTCAAGAGGCTTCCCTGTGGTGCAATCAGAAAAAAAATCCATTGATAAATGAGTAAATTATGCGTGTTTTGATTTCATAATTCCATGGTGCTTTTAGGAAAATAATACATTGCAAAGCGATTAAACAGTCACAACACGGTATAGATGAATTGAAAAGAAGCTTAAAACACGTTTGTTTGATGAAGATTTTTCCAGGCTTGCCTGTGGTATAATGAAAAAACTATTCCGTTGAGAAATGACCTGTGTAATTTAAATGTGTGTTTTGAGCATTATTTGCCAGGAGAAATACTCAACACATCGAGGGAACCAGTGAAAATGATGTGAGTAGAAGTGTTATATCGTTACGTAAAACATTCACAACACGTTATAGATGAATTGAAAAGAAGCTTTTAACAGTTTTTTTTTATGAAGAATTTTCCAGGCTTGCCTGTGGTGTAATGAAGAAAAAAAATCCGTTGAGAAATGACGTGTGTAATTTAAATGTGTGTGTTGAGCATGAACGTATGAGTTAATTATAGGATAACATTTAATGTCAAAATGACAGAGCGTTATTTTTATTTTTTTTTCCAAAAAATAACAGGCTGAAATGTAGAACGTGACATGTTAGAACGTACATTTCAGTGGCATTGGGTGGAATTTGCAGAAATGAGCATATTTTAATTCAGTCATATTTAATATGATTATAATATGTAATATTGTAAAATTGTAATATTAATTGATATTTGTTTGTGTTCTTATAGAGAGTATATTTCTTTAGGTATGACTTAGTTTGTTTAAGGTCACAGGCGTGCTGCGCACGCCTGAGACCTTAAACCTACGTTAATAATTGTAGGCCACGTATCAGCAGAAAATAATAGTTTCAGTATAGGCAAAAATAGCGAATTTTTTTATCTGCCAGCCAGCAATTATAAGTTGCGAACTATGACGTAGTTACAGCAATATAGTAAAGCGTGAATTATTGAGCAAATAGTTGTAATAATTAATTTGGAGAGTCTTCCAAGTGACCTACCGTAGATAACAGTGAAGTCGCCAGTTCAACGTTTCTTTTGTTATGTACAGACGTGTGGTGGCGTTAATACTTACATTTCTACATTCATGATTTCAGGAAAGTTAGAAGGGGCTATCTGGAAAGTCTGTGTCATTTTGTGTCTTATTCTGTGTCATATTAGGGCTATAAATGAACAAATTACAAAAATAAAACCGAGTGGCGACCTCACTATACCTACTACAGTAAAGTCGCCAGCTAGTATTTTAACCCAACAGTTGAGTCGCCACTCTGGGGAATTCAGGGAAATTAGAGGTAAAGTAAAACAAGTCTCTATATATATTAGCTGCGGAAGATGCTTGGATATATAAAAATTCCTCTGCCAACGTGAAAGCAAATTCTATTCAAGTTTGAAAGATCTGGCAAGTCTTGTGTCCTGCCGCCCGAAACGTGATCAGCTACTGTCTGTCGTCGTGCGAAGAAAAACGTGAGAAGCAAAATGCACAACAGTTATACTTGCAGATACAAAGCATAAAACAACGCTGAAACAGGGTAGATTATACAGTCATGATATAAACTAGTGTAACATCTTCAGTGGCACAAAAATCAGTAGTGATGTATAATTCGTAATATTTTGGGGCCCGGCGCTTCACGCGGTGGGGACTTCACTGTTTTCTACGGTAGCGGTTTCCCCCCGACCCATTAAGTTTTTTTTACGGGAAATTTTGCCATACTATATTTTAACTC
>JACEEZ010002877.1:0-12603 GCA_016584305.1 Chionoecetes opilio | reverse complement strand
GTTGCTATCAGGAAGGGTTTTTTTCTACAAATTGAAGTAATTTCCTTATAGAATTTTTATATATAATATATATATATATATTTTATTTTATATATATATATATATATATATATATATAGAATTATAGAATTATAGAGTTTTGAATTAGAAGTATATATTCCTTTATATTTATATATCCTTTATATTTCCTTTATAATTATTTATTCCATAAGCTAAATATTTTTTGATATTTGCTACAACTATATTATACAAAAATTAATAGCAAAAAATATGTATTTTTTTATGAAATTTAAGTATAAATTTTTAATCTTAAAAACAACGTTTTTTCAAGTATTTAATGTATATTTGCAAGGCTATAAAATGTCGAAATTTGACATTATTCAGCACTTTTACACAACTATTTTTTTACAATATTATGAATTTAAAAATATGTATTTTTCATGAAATTTAGGCATAAATTTTAAACTTAAAAACAACGTATTTACAAGTGTTTTAAAGTATTTTTGATTGGCTAAAAAATTGTCGACAATTGACATCTTTCAGCTCTTTTTTTGATACAGAAATTCAAAATGTGGGTATTATAGTTTTTTTTTTAGAAAATGCTATTTTAAAACTACTGTAAGTTTAAACTTATAATTTATAACTACTGTAAGTTTATGATAGGAGTTTGAGACTATATTGTGATACAATTATTACAGTGTTTTTTCATATTTCTTGTAAATTGTAGTGTTATATATAAATTAAAAGGAAAGTAACTTTTGTTAATGCTTTTTTACACTCAAAATGTGTTCTTTTAAATGAATTTAGTAGTTATCGGGATATATAGCTGTTTCCTAAAAATTTGAAGTATACAATCTTTTTTTAGAATAATTTGCACCTATAAGTAGCTTACTACATTAAGCTACTAAATAGAAGAGTAAAAGGTTATTTATTGTGATATAACGGTATGTTGCAAGCCCATTTCATAGTTTCTGGTAAAACTGTAGCGTAATTGTATATATGCAATTAGTTTTACTTACATAAGCTATATCCCCTTTAAAAATATTGTGTTTCAATGATTTTAGCTAGTTATCAGTAAAGAGTGGTTTTTTTCTACAAATTGAAGTATATTTCTTATATTCGTAGCAAAATAGCTTTTGATATTTGCCACAACTATATTTACAAAATTAATAGCTAAAAATATATTTTTTTCATGAAATTTAGGTATCGATTTTAATCTAATAAAACAATGTTTTCAAGATTTTATTGTATTTTTGAAAGGCTAAAAAATGTCGAAAATTAACATGATTCAACCCACTTTTACACAACTACATTTTAAAATTTTATGAGCTAATATATGTATTTTTCATGAAATTTAGGTATCATTTTTTATCCTAAAATCAACGTTTTTTCCAGTGTTTTATTGTATTTTTGAAATGCTAAAAAATCTCGAAAATTTACATTATTCAGTCCTTTAGTTGATAGAGAAATTCAAAATGTGGTATTATAGTTGTTTTCGTTAGAAAATGCTATTTTAAACTACTGTAAGCTTAAAATAGAAGTTTGAAGCTTCTAAATTGTGATACAATTGTATATTCCCACGTGATTTTCATAGTTTCTTGTAAATTGTAGTGTTATATTATGATATAAACACTAAAATTTAACATAAGAGGATAATTAATATAGCTATAACAATAGCGGGAAATTTTAATTTATGATAATGCTTTATACCTCAAAATGTGTTCTTATCAATGATTTTAGCTAGTTATGGTGAAATATAGATTTTTTCATGTAATTTAAGTATCAATTTTAATCATAAAAATAACGTTTTTTCAAGTGTTTTAATATATTTTGAAGTGCTAAAAATTGACGAAAATTGACATTATGCAGCTCTTTTTTATAGAGATATTCAAAAATTGGTATTATTGTTGTTTTCGTTAGAAAATGCTATTTAAAAACTTCTGTAAGCTTATAATAGGTGTCTGGGGCAATATATTGTGATACAATTGTATACTACAAGTGTTTTTCAAAATTTCGTGTAAATTGTAGTATTATATCATTCATAAAAGGAATTTATCTCATGATAATGCTTATAAAACCTCAAAAATGTGTTCTTTTCAATGATTTTGGCTAGTTTTCGGGGGAAAAAAGCTTTTTTCCTACCAATTGATGTATACATTCCTTTTTTTAGAATAATTTGAAACCTATAAAATAGCTTACGTTCATTAAGCTAATACATAGAAGAGTAAGAGATTATTTATTGTGATAAACGGTATATTGCAAGCTTTTTCCTAGTTTCTTGTAAACTGTAGTTTTATTGTATATATACAAGTAGTTTTACTTATCAATTGCTATATACCCATAAAAGGTAGTGTTTCATTGATTTAGCTGGGTTATCTGTGAAGAGTTGTTGTTTCTAAATATTGAAGTATATTCCTATAATACCTGTACCTATATAGTTTTCAAATTTTTGCTACAAATTAATTTTACAAAATTAATAGCTAAAAATATGTACTTCTCATAAAATTTTTAAGTATCAATTTTAATCTTAAAAACAAACTTTTTTCAAGTGTTTTAATGTATTTTTGAGGTGCTAAAAAATGTCGAAAATGACATTTTTCAGCAACCTTTTAAAAGAAAAATTCAAAATGTGGTTTATAGTGTTTTCGTTAGCAAATGCTATTTTAAACTACTGAAAGCTTATAAAAGGTGTTTGAGGTTATATATTGTGATACAATTGTATATTACAAGTGTTTTTCATAGTTTCTTGTAAATTGTAGTGTTATATCATAAATAAAGGAATTTCCCTTTATGATAATGATTTATACCCTCAATTTGTGATTTTTTCAATGATTTTAGCTAGTTATCGGTGAAATATAGTTTTTTCATGAAATTTATGTATCAATTTTAATTTTAAAAAAATAGCGTTTTTTCAAGTGTTTTAATGTATTTTTGAAGTGCTAAAAATTGTCGAAAATTGACATTATGCAGCTTTTTTTTGATAGAGATATTGAAAATTTGGATTATTGTTTTTTCGTTAGAAAATGCTATTTTAAACTTCTGTAAGCTTATAAAAGGAGTTTGAGGCTAATATTGTGATACAATTGTAGATTACAAGTGTTTTTCATAGTTTCGTGTAAATTGTAGTTTTATATCATTAATAAAAGGAATTTACCTCATGATAATGCTTTATACCCTCAAAATGTGTTCTTTTCAATGATTTAAGCTAGTTCTCGGTGAAAAATAGCTTTTCCCTACAAATTGAAGTATACAATCGTTTTTTTAGAATAATTTGCACCTATAAATAGTTTAAAGCAACATTAAGCTAATAAATAAAGAGCAAGAGATAATTTAATAGTGATATAATGGTATATTGCAAGCATTTTCCTAGTTTCTTGAAAAACAGTAGTGTTTTTGTATATATTACAAGTATTTTTACTTATCATATTGCTATAAAACCCAAATAAAATGTAGTGTGTTCATTGATTTTAGCTGTTATCTGTGAAGAGTTGTTTTTTTCACAAATTGAAGTATTCCTATATATCTGTAGCTATGTATTTTTCGATATTTGCTACAAATATATTTTACAAAATTAATATCTAAAAATAAGTATTTTTCATGAAATTTAAGTATCAATTTTATTCAAAAAAAACAACGTTTTTTGAAGTGTTTTACTGTATTTTGAGGTGTTAAAAAAATGTCGAAAATTAACATTATCACCAACCTTTTGAAAGAGAAATTCAAAATGTGGTTTTATAGTTGTTTTCGTTAGCAAATGCTTTTTTAACTACTGAAAGCTTATAAAAGGTGTTTGAGGATATATTGTGATACAATTGTATTTTACAAGTGTTTTTAATAGTTTCTTGTAAATTGTTGTGTTATATCATAAATAAAAGGATTTTACCTATGATAATGATTTATACCCAAATGTGTTTTTTTCAATGATTCTAGTTATCGGTAAAATATGGCTTTTTTCAAGAAATTAAAGTTGCAATTTTAATCTTAAAAGTAACGTTTTTTGAAGTTTTTTAATGTATTTTTGAAGTGCTAAAAATTGTCGAAATTGACATAATTCAGCTCTTTTTTGATAGAGATATTCAAAATTTGGATTATTGTTGTTAATGTTAGAAAATGCAATTTTAACTTCTGTATGTTTATAAAAGGAATTTTAGGCTATAATTGTAATACAATTGTATAATAAAAGTGTTTTCATAGTTTCGTGTAAATTGTAGTATTATATCAATCATTAAAAAAAGGGAAATTTTACCTCATGATAATGCTTTATACCCTCAAATGTGTTCTTTTCAATGATTTTAGCTAGTTATCGGGAAATATAGCTTTTAACAAAAATTTTAAGTATGAATTCTAATCCTAAAAATAACGTTTCAGAAGTGTTTTAATGTATTTTGAAGTGCTAAAAATTTGTCGAAAATTGACATTTTTCAGCCTTTTTCGATAGAGATATTAAAAATTTTGTATTACTTTTGTTTTCGTTAGAAAATGCTATTTAAACTTTTGTAAGCTTATAAAAGGAGTTTGAGGCTATTATTGTGATACAATTGTAAATTACAAGTGTTTTTCATAGTTTCGTATAAATTGTAGTATTATATCATTAATAAAAGGAATTTACTCATGATAATTATTTATACTCTTAAAATGTGTTCTTTTCATGATTTTAGCTAGTTCCCCCTAAAAAATAGCTTTTTTCCTACAAATTAAAGGGTATACAATCCTTTTTTTAGGGTAATTTGCACCTATAAAAAACTTACTTTAAAAATTAAGCGAATATATAGAATTGTAAGAGATTATTTATTGTGATATAAAGGTATATTGCAATCGTTGTCCTAGTTTTTTGTAAACTGTAGTGTTATTGTATATACAAGTATTTTTACTGATCATCTTGCTATATACCCAAAAACCATGTAGTGTTTCATTGATTTAGCTAGTTATCTGGGAAGAGTTTTTGTTTCTACAAATGAAGTATTTTCCTATATATTTTTAGCTATATAATTTTCGATATTTGCTACAAACAATTTTAAAAAATTAGTAGCTAAAAATATGTATTTCATGAAATTTACGTATCAATTTTAATCTTAAATCACCGTTTTTTCAAGTGTTTTAATGTATTTTGAGGTGCTAAAAAAAGTCAAAAATTGACATTATACACCAACCTTTCTGAAAGAGAAATTCAAAATGTGGTTTTATAGATGTTTCGTTAACAAATGATATTTTAAACTACTGAAAATTATATAAGGTGTTGAGGCATATATTGTGATACAATTGTATATTACAAGTGTTTTTCATAGTTTTTGTAAATTGTGATGTTATATCATTAATAAAGGCATTTACCTCATGATCATGCTTTTTACCACCAAAATGTGTTCTTTTCAATAAATTTTAGTAGTTATCAGTGAAGTATAGCTTTTTTCCTCCAAATTGAAGTATACAATCCTCTTTTTAAAATAATTTGCACCTATAAGTAGCTTACGTTACATTTAGCTAATACATAGAAGAGTAAGAGATATTTTGTGATATAACGGTATATTGCAGGTGTTTTCCTATTTACTTGTAAACTGTAGTGTTTTTGTATAAAAAACAAGTAGTTTTACTTATCATATTGTTTTATACCCATAAAATGTAGCGTTTTCATTGATTTTAGTAGTTATCTGTGAAGAATTGTTTTTTTCTATATATTGAAGTATTTCCTATATATCTGTACCTATACAGTTTTTGAGATTTGTTTACAAAATATATTTTACAAAATTAATAACTAAAAATATGTATTTTTCATGAAATGTAGGTATCAATTTAATCGAAAAAACAACGTTTTTTCAATTGTTTTAATGTATTTTTGAGGTGCAAAAAATGTCGAAAATTGACTTTATTCACCATCTTTATTGATAGAGAAATTAAAAATTTTGGAGTTATTTTTTTTTTTCGTTAAAAAAATGCTTTTTAAAATTCGTAAGTTTTATAAAGGATTTTTAAACTATATATTTGATTAATTGTATATTAAAAGGGGTTTTTTCATAGTTCCGTGAAAATTGTAGTTTTTAAAACCCATTAAAAAAAGGGAAATTTAATCTGATAAGGGATTTAACCCTAAAAAGGGTTTTCCCTTTTAAATGTTTTTAAATTTTTTTTAAAAATGGGTGAAAAAATATTTTTTTTCATGAAATTTTAGTATCCATTTTAATCTTAAAAAAAACGTTTTTTCAAGTTTTTTTAATGAAATTTTTTAAAGTGCAAAAAATTGTCAAAAATTACTTTATGCGCTCTTTTTTGATAGAGATTTTTCAAATTTTTTGGTATTATTTTTTTTTTCGTTAGAAAATGCTTTTTTAAACTACTGAAAGCTTTAAAAAAGGATATTGGGGGAAAATATTTGTGATCCAATTGAAAATTTAAAAGTGTTTTTTCTATTTTTCCGTAAAAATTTTAGTTTTTAATCTTTAAAAAAAGGGAAATTTTTCCCTCATGATAATGCTTTTACTCAAAAAATGAGTTCTTTTCAATGTTTTTTGGGCTATTCTCGGTAAAAAATTAGCTTTTTTCCTACAAATTAAAGTAAACAATCCTTTTTTTAGGTTTTTTTGCCCCAAAAAATAGTTTTCTTTCTTTAAAATCAAAAATATAAAAGTAAGATATTATTTATTGTGTATAACGGTAATTGCAAACGTTTTCCTTTTTTTCTTGAAAACTGTGGGGTTATTTTTATATATACAAGTACTTTTACTGATCTTTTGCTTTTTTCAAGTACTTTTACTCGTATTTTACTTCATTTTTTAAACCCAATAAAAATGTATTTTTTCATTGATTTTAGTTTATTTTATCGGGGAAGATTTTGTTTGTTTCTACAAATTGAAGTATTTTTCCTTTTTAATATTTTGTACTATAAAATTTTTCCCGGATATTTCTACAAATATATTTTAAAAAAATTAATGGGCTAAAAATATTTTATTTTTCATGAAATTTACGTATAAATTTTTAAATTTTAAAAAGGAAACTTTTTTTTTCAAGTTTTTTTTAAGGGAATTTTTTTAAAGGTGCTAAAAAACCCGTAAATTGACATTATTCCCCAAACCCTTTTTCTGAAGAAAAATTTAAAAATGGGGTTTTTTATAGATTTTTTCTTTTAAAAAATCTATTTTAAACTACTAAAATTTTAAAAAAGGGTGTTTGAGGCAAAATATTGTGTAAAATTTGGGGGTATATTAAAAAGTTTTTTCCATGTTTTTTTGTAAATTGTAGTGTTATATCATAAATAAAAGGAATTTTCCCTTATGAAAAATGCAAAAACCCCCGCAAAATGTTTCTTTTTAAATGATTTTAGTTTATTTAAATCGGTGAAGTATAGTTTTTTTTCATGAAATTTGGTATTAATTTTTAATTTTAAAAAAATAACTTTTTTTAAAGTTTTTTTAAAAATTTTTTTTGAAGTGTTAAAATTGTCAAATTTAAAATATTTTCGCTCTTTTTTGATAGTGATTTAAAAATTTTTGCTTTTAAATCGTTTTTTTTCTTTTAGACAATTTTTTTAACTTCTGCTTTCTTAAAAAAGGAGTTTGGGGCTATATTTGTATAAATTTGGGTTTTCAAGTATTTTTCATAGTTTTGGAAAATTGTATTATTATTCATTAAAAAATGGAATTTACCTCATGATAATGCTTTATATCCTCAAAAGGGGTTTCTTTTAAATGTTTTAAAGCTAGTTATCGTGAAAAATAGTTTTTTTCCTACAAATTGATGTATACAATCCTTTTTTTTAGAAAAATTTGCCCCTTTATAAATAGCTTACGTTCATTAAGCTAATACATAGAAGAGTAAAGAGATTTTTTTATTTTTATATAAGGGTATTTTGAAACCCGTTTTCCTTTTCTTGAAAATGTGTTTTAAATTGTATATTAAAAGAAATTTTTACTTATCATATTGCTAATACCCAAAAAAGGAAAGTGTTTTTTTATTTAGTGCTTTCTTTTGATTTTAGCTATTTATCTGTGAAGAGTTGTTTTTTTTCTAAAAATTTTGAAGTATTTTCCCTATATATCTGTACCTATATATTTTTTCGATATTTGCTAAAAAAAATTTTTTACAAAATTAATAGCTAAAATTATGAAATTTTTTTTAAATTTATGTATAGTTTTTTTTCCCCAAAAAAATTTTTTTTTTAAAAGTTTTTTTAAAGTTTTTTTCGGGTTTTCAAAAAAATGTCAAAAATTGACATTATTAACCCCCTTTTTTTGAAAGAAAACTAAAAATGGGGGTTTTATAGTTTTTTTCGTTACAAATCCCTATTTTAAACTACTGAAAGCTTATAAAAAGTTTTTGGGGCTTTTTTATTGTGATAAAATTGAAAATTTTTACAAATTTTTTTCATAGTTTCTTGAAAATTGTAGTTTTATATCATAAATAAAAGGAATATCCAAATATAATGTTTTACCCCCCAAAATGTTTTTTTTCAATTTTTTTGCTAGTTTTCGGTGAAAAAATAGTTTTTTTTTCATGAATTTTAAGTATAAAGTTTTCATTTTAAAAAAAACTTTTTTTTGAAAAAGGTGTTTTAATGTATTTTTAAAAAATGCTAAAAATTGCCCGAAAATTGACTTTATTTACCTCTTTTTTGATAGAGATTTCCCAAAATTTGGTATTATAGTTTTTTTTTGGGGGGGGTTAGAATATCTTTTTTTAAAATTTCTGAAAGCTTAAAAAAGGAGTTTGAGGTTATATATTTGATACAATTGTATATTACAAGTTTTTTTCATATTTTTCCGTGAAAATTTTTGTTCATTAATAAAAGGAATTTCCCTTTCATGATAATGCTTAATACCCTCAAAATGTTTTCTTTTAAATGAAAATTAGCAAAGTATGGGAAAATTGGGTTTTTTTTACATAAAATTTTTATGATCAATTTTAATCTTAAAAAAACGTTTTTAAAGTTTTTTTTAATGTATTTTTGAATTGCAAAAAATTGCGTTTAAATTGCCAAAATTCCCGCTCCTTTTTGTAGAGATTTCAATATAGGGGTTATTTTTTTTTTTCGTTAAAAAATGTTTTTTTAAAACTACTGTAAACTTAAAAAAGGCCCTTTGGGAGGCTTTTAATTTGTAAATCCCAATTGTAAATTCAAGTGTTTTTTTAGTTTCGTAAAAATTGAAAGAAATTTTTATCATTATAAAAGGATTTTACCTCATGATAATGTTTTATCCCCTCAAAATATGTTCTTTTAAATGATTTTAGCTATTTCCCTCCGTGAAAAATTTTTTTTTTGCTGAAAATTGGGAAGTATACAATCCTCTTTTTAGAAAAATTTTTGCACCTAAAAAAGGTGGGCTTACGTTCCCTTTTAGCTAATACATAGAAAAAGTAAGAGATTATTTATCGTAAATATAAGGGTTTTGAAATGTTTTCCTAGTTTTTTGTAAACGGGAGTGTTTTTTTATATATACAAGTAGTTTTATTTACCCCATTTTGTTTTTTACCCATAAATGTAGCGTTTTCCTTGATTTTAGCTAGTTATTTTGGGGAAGAGTTTTTGTTTCTATATATTGAAGTTATTCCAAATTTTATCTTACTAACGGTTTTTGAGTTTTTGCTACAATATTTTTTTTAAAAAATTAAAAACTAAAAATATGTATTTCTCATAAAATTTTAAAAATATAAATTTTTAATCTTAAAAACAACGTTTTTTCAATTTTTTAAATGTATTTTTGAGGTCTAAAAAAGGGTCAAAAATTGACATTTTCACCATCTTTTGATAGAGAAATAAATAGGGATTTATTGTTTTTTTTCTTTAAAAAATACATTTTAAATTTCCTGTAAGTTTTAAAAAAGGGAAAGTTTGAACTAATTTTTGGATTAATTGTATATTAAAAGGGGTTTTTTTCATTTTTTCCGTTTAAATTTTTAGTATTTATCATTAAAAAAAAGGAAATTTTTACCTCATGATAATGATTTATCCCCCTCAAAAGTGTTTTTTTTCAATGTTTTTTAGCTAGTTATCGGGGGAAATATACCTTTTTTCATGAAATTTAGTATCCTTTTTTAATCTTAAAAAAAACTTTTTTTTCAAGTTTTTTTAATATATTTTTGAATTTGCTAAAAATTGACAAAATTTGGCCTTTATGCAGCTCTTTTTTGAAAGAGATTTTTCAAAATTTTGGGGTATTATTGTTTTTTTCCCTTTAAAAAATGCTTTTTTTAAACTACTGAAAGCTTTTTGGGGGAAAATTGGGGGAAATTTTTGTGTAAAATTGAAAATTAAAAGTTTTTTTTCATGGTTTCGTAAAAATTGAAAGTATTTATCATTAAAAAGGATTTACCTCATGTAATGCTTTATACTCTTAAAATGAGTTCTTTTTTTTTTTTTTGATTTTAGCTAGTTCTCGGTGAAAATAGTTTTTTTTTTTTCCTAAAAATTGAAGTTCCCATCCTTTTTTTAGGTAATTTGCCCCTTTTAAAAGCTTCCCTTTACTTTAAAGCGAATACATAGAGGATTAAGAGTTATTTATTGTGTTAAGGGTATTTGCAAACGTTTTCCTATTTTTCTTGTAAACTGTGGGGTTTTTGTATTATCCAATACTTTTACTGACATCTTGCTCTTTTCAAGTACTTTTACCGTACTTTTACTGATCATTTTTTCCCCAAACATGTTTGTTTTCATTGATTTTAGCTTTTTTATCTGGGAAGGGGTTGTTTGTTTCAAAAATTTGAAGTATTTTCCTATATTCTGTAGTTTATATAATTTTCGATATTTGCTACAAATATTTTTTTCAAAATTAATAGCTAAAAATATGTATTTTTCATAAATTTTTACGTATAAATTTTTTAATCTTAAAAGAAAACGTTTTTTTCAAGTTTTTTTAATGAATTTTTGGGGTGCAAAAAAAAGCCCGAAAATTGACATTATTCCCCAAACCCTTTTTCGAAAGAAATTCAAAATGTGGTTTTAAGATTTTTTTTCCTTTTAACAATCTATTTAAACTACTAAAAATTTTAATAAAAGGTTTTTTTGAGGCAAAATTATTGGGGTTAAAATTGTATATTACAAGTTTTTTTCCCATAGTTTGTTGTAAATTGTAGTGTTATATCATAAAAAAAAGGGAATTTCCCTTTATATAATGCTTTATCCCCGCAAAATGTGTTCTTTTAAATGTTTTTACTATTATCTTAAAGTATGGGTTTTTTTCATAAAAATTTAGGATTAATTTTAATCCTAAAAATAACTTTTTTTTAAAGTTTTTTAAATATATTTTTTAAGTGATTAAAAGGTGTCGAAAATTAAAAATTATTCGGCTTTTTTTTTGGGAAAAGTGATATTCAAAATTTGCTATTATCTTTTGTTTTTCGTTAACATGATTTTTTTTAACTTCGGGCATGCTTATAAAAAAAATTTTGGGTTTAAATTTAAATTTTTGAATTTAAATTTGGGCTATATATTGTGATAAAAATTGTATATTACAATATTTTTCATATTTTTGGGGGGGTTAAATTTTTAGTTTTAAATTGTTAAAAAATTTGGAATTTTCCTCATATAATGCCTTATATCCTCAAAATGTGTTCTTTTCAATGATTTTAGCTAGTTACGATGAAAATAGCTTTTTTTTTCCTACAAATTGAAGTATAATCCTCTTTTTAGAATAATTTGCACCTATAATAGCTTACGTTACATTAGCAATCATGAAGTAAGAGATTATTATTGTGATATAACGGTATTTTGCAAGCGTTTTCCTAGTTTCTTGTAAAATGTAGTGGTTATTGTATATTCAAGTAATTTTACTTATCATATTCTATAAAACCCATAAATGTAGTGCTTCATTTATTTTAGCTAGTTATCTGTGAAGAGTTGTTTGTTTCTATAAATTGAAGTATATTCCTATATATCTGTCCTATATAGTTTACGATATTTGCTACAAATAAGTTTTACAAAATTAATAGCAAAATTATGTATTTTTTATGAAATTTAAGTATCAGTTTTATTCTTTAAAAACAACGTTTTTTCAAGTGTTTTTAATGTATTTTCAGTGCTAAAAAATGTCAAAAATTGACATTATTCACCAACCTTTTTGAAGAGAAACTCAATTGTGGTTTTATGGTTTTTTCGTTAGCAAATGCTATTTTAAACTACTGAAGCTTATAAAAGTGTTTTGAGGCTATATACTGTGATACAATTTTATTTCAATGTTTTTCATAGTTTCTTGTAAATTGTAGTGTTATATCATAAATAAAAGGAATTACCAATGATAATGCTTTATACCTCAAAATGTGTTTTTTTCAATGATTTTAGCTAGTTATCGGAAATTAGCTTTTTCATGAAATTTAAGTATCAGTTTTCCCTCTTAAAATAACGTTTTTGTATTTTAATGTATTTTTGAAGTGCTAAAATGTCAAAATTGACATTATTTACCTCTTTTTGATAGAGAAATTCCAAAAATTGGTATTATTGTTGTTTTCGTTAGAAAATGCTATTTTAACTTCTGTAAGCTTATAAAAGGAGTTTGAGGTTATATATTGTGATACAAATTTTAAAAATTCAAGTGTTTTTCATAGTTTGTCGTGTAATTTGTCTTATATCAATATAAAGAATTTACTCATGATAATGCTTAATACCCTCAAAAGTTTTTTCAA
>JACEEZ010002876.1:247705-277601 GCA_016584305.1 Chionoecetes opilio | reverse complement strand
CACCCAAAACCCACACACCACACACCAAAACCCAACAACCAAAAAACACACCCCCCAAAACACACACACAAACACACACACCCCGCACGCACCACGCACGCACGCACGCACCACACCACACACCACACCACACACACAAAAACACACACACACACACACACCACACACACACACACCACACACAAAACCCCACACCACACACACACACACACAGCACACAACACAAAAAACACAGATTACGTGACCGATAAACCGTCAAAATCTTTTATCTCCCGAATAAACAATAAGAACCAATCGGGAAATCCGCCCACCCACCCCTGTACCCAAAAACAACCCCCCTCCCTCCCTGTCCCCCCTTTCCCTCCCCCCCTCTGTTCCTTTGCGCCCCATCCTACAGGCAACGTAAGATACTAAGATAAAAAAAATAGGCCGGTAACATAAGAGGGGAAGAGGAGGAAGGAAAAGAGAGGCAAAACAATGTGAAGACGAGAGGAAAGGTAAAGGAGATGGTGGTAGAAGAGGGGAAATGGAAAGAGGTACGTAGTTGCTAAGAGGAAGAGAGAGGAAAAAAGTGAGGGAAGAGGGGAAGAGGACATTACGAAGAGCTTGAGAGAAATTACCTGTCGATGAGTGAGCGACGGAAAGAGGGAGGGGGGGGAAAGGGTTGAGGGCGGAAGGGAGGGAGAGAGGGGAAAGGCGTGAGGGAGGGAGGGAGGAAAAGGGAGGAGGGAGGGAGGGATGGATGGAGGGAGGGGAAAGGCGTGAGGGAGGAAGGGATGAGAGAAAGGGGACAAGACAACAGGAAAGGATAAAAAGGTTTCGGTAAAGTATTTCCGGAAAACATTTGTCTCCCTCGATCTTATACCACTATGCGCATGACCTGACACTGGAGAGAGAGAGGAGAGAGAGAGAAGGAGAGAGAGAGAGAGATGAGAGAGAGAGGAAAAGAGAGAGGGGAGAGAGAGAGAGAGGGGAGAGAGAGAGAGCGAGATAGAGAAGAGAGAGAGAGAGAGAAAAGGAGAGAGAGAGAGAGAGAGAGGAGAAGAGGGGAGGAGAGAGAGAGAGAGAGAGAGAGAGAGAGAGAGAGAGAGAGAGAAGGAGATCAAAAACCCAAAAACGTCAAACGTGTTTTCAGAAGCATATTTTCAGCGTATCAGAAAATACAGATGATTAATGCGTTTACGTACCTCGGTCCTGTTTTTTTTTTGTTTTTTTTAAAGTTTTCCTTGGTTGGGGGTGTTTTTGGTTGAATACAATTATAGGCTTTTTTCTGCGGGGGGATTTTTGGTTGAAACCCGGAATATTTTGGGTTTGCAAACGGTCACAACAACAACAACAAATGTTTGCGGGTCGGGCCAATCATCTTCCCTGGATGGTTGAACAGGGATCGAAATTTGAGCAACCGAAAATTTTTCGGTTGCAATCAGGATCCCCGCAGAAAACGCCTTATGTTCACGTGATTTAGGTGATCATTATATTCGTTGATCATCGTCATTGTTCATGATATATAGTGTTCATCATAGGCATCATCTTTATGGAAATAACGCCTGTATATATTCTGGCTTCTACTGGTGGTTTTTTCTGTCTCGTGTCCAAACTTTTCCACAATGTTCCTGTAAGCTTTCTTTTTCTTTTTACCTGTCTACGTACATGTCATATCACACCTGCCTGTCATATTACCATACTCACCTTCCTGTCATATCTACCTGTCATCTAAAATACTATAGGAGTAGCCGTGTGTCTGTGTGTGTGTGTGTCTGTCTGTTTTGGGTAGCCGAAACTGTAAGTTCAATTTTGATGAGAGTAGGCTAAAATAATCGCAAATAAATCGTAGGGGGTAAACGGCTTGGACCCATGTCGATTGAATCATTTTGAATGGGGGTTTTGGGCTAAAAACACTTTTCAGAGATTAGATTACATGAATGAACTCTGCGGTAACATCTTGCCGAATTTCACTAATTCCGTAGACTAATAGACTTACCGTTTGTGTGCGTGTATTCATCTAGTTGTATTCTAGTTGTATTTTAGTTGTATTTTTTTTACAGGGCCTGAGCAACGCTCGTATGGCCCCGTCTCCATATCAACATTTTTTTTTTTATCATTCATCCTTAGTTCTTAGTGTTGGCCGAAGTCAACACCCCGGGAGGCGGGTCACAAACCCCCGGCTAACACCCGGTACCCATTCACTGCTGGGTGGACAGGAGCTCGGGTTTTAAGATGACCGCCCGTCTGTCTTCGCTCCGCCCGGGGATCGAACCCGGGACTTCTCGGTTGTGAGCCGAGTGTGCTAACCCCTACACTACGGAGTTCCCAAGAGTTACGGAGTTTGTGTGTGTGTGTGTGTGTGTGTGTGTGTGTGTGTGTGTGTGTGTGGTGTGAGACAGGCGTGGGGCTTGGGTGAGACAGGCGTGGGGCTGGGGTGAGACAGGCGTGGGGCTGGGGTGAGGCAGGCGTGGGGCTGGGGTGAGGCAGGCTACGGTGGTGGTAGGTGGTCTACCCCGAGGCACTTTGACCAGTGACCAACGACAGCAACAACACGATTGGAGTTTGCACTCACATTGTTGATAAAAATATACTACTACTACAAACATCAATACATGGGTCCGAAGGGCCCACAAGCACTTGTATCTACACTATTACCTCTCCTATATACATCTAGTCATATTCGCAACACACTCTCTCTCTCCTCTCTCTCTCTCTCTCTCTCTCTCTCCTCTCTCTCTCTCTCTCTCTCTCTCTCTCTCTTCTCTCTCTCTCTCCTCTTCTCTCTCTCTCTCTCTCTCCTCTCATCTTCTCCTCTCTAGTCTATAGTTTATATATAATTTATATATATATATCATATTCTAATATATATATATCTTATTATAACATTATTCTATTATTAATATCATATATCATAATCCTATAATAATATATACTTGTATATAGTCTACTTAGCTGAAGTTCAGATAGATAAATATCTCTATCTATTTCTCTCTCATATGAATAATATCTACATATGAATCGATCGAATGTATAGATCACGAATATTACTAAGCTAATATATTATAGGAATAATACATATTGATATATACATAAATATGAGATATCATAATATCTCCATAATAATGTATAGTGATACTTATTATTAATTCATCTTATTATTATAATAATATAGTTATCAAATATAATTATAAGTTATTATTATATAATAATAATATTAATAATATAAATTAATTATTATGATATATTATTATTATTATTATATCATTATTTTTGTATTATTATCTTTAAATTATTATTATTATTATTATATCATTATTATTGTAGTTATTATCATTATTATTATTATTATTATCATTATTATTGTACTTATTATTATTATTATTATTATTATTATTATTATTATTATTATTATCATTATTATTGTTGTAATTATTATTATTATTATTATATTATTATTATTATTATTATCATTATTATTTTAGTTTATTATTATTATTATTATTATTATTAGTATAAGTGTTATTATTATTATTATTATTATTGTTATTATTACTAATATCATCATTATTATTGTTATATCATTAGTATCATTATAAATATCATCACTATTACTATTGTTGTTGGTAGTGGTGGTGGTGTAGATGATAGTGACGAGTTTTGCCGAGAGAGAGAGAGAGAGAGAGAGAGAGAGAGAGAGAGAGAGAGAGAGAGAGAGAGAGAGAGAGAGAGAGAGAGAGAGAGAGAGAGAGAGAGAGAGAGAGAGAGATCAGGCATAGTATACGATAATTAGTAAGTTCAGAAAAAATCGGTAACTAGCAAAATTGTGTTCCAGGAAAATTAGAAAAACAAAACAGAACGGTGACTGTGTGTAAACAAATTTCACACATTTATTATTCACTTTTGGCAACATGGCACTTCTATCCTCAAGTGTGTGTGTGTGTGTGTGTGTGTGTGTGTGTGTGTGTGTGTGTGTGTGTGTGTGTGTGTGTGTGTGTGTTGTGTATGTGTTTACTGTGTGTTTTTTGTGGGTGAGTCATGTATGGTGTGTGTGTGTGTGTGTATCTACGATTCTACATAGTTGCATTTTATATTTTTGACAGGGCCTGAGCTACACTCGTATGGCCCCGTCTCCATATCAACATTTTTATCATTCATCCATAGTACTTAGTGTTAGCCGAAACTTACACCCCGGGAGGTGGGTCACAAACCTCCGGCAAACACCTGGTACCCATTCACTGCTGGGTGGCCAGGAGTTCGGGTTTTAAGAAGAACGCCCTTCTCTCTTCGCTCCGCCCGGGGATCGAACCCGGAACTTCTCGGTTGTGAACCGAGTGTGCTACCACTACACTACGGAGTACCCTGGAGTACGTGTGTGTGTGTGTGTGTGTGTGTGTGTTGTGTGTGTGTGTGTGTGTGTGTGTGTGTGCGCGGGGGGGATAATTATGAGGATAATTTGGGTAACACGATGAAAAGGAGGGAAAGAAGGAAGGAAGGAAGGAAGGAAGGAAGGAAAGAAGAAGAAAGAAGAAATGAAGGAAAGAGATAAATAAAGTAGGTAGGAAGACAGGAAATAGAACAAATAGAGTTGAGGACACAGACGGAGGAAATACCAGAAATGTGAATTAAATAAGCAGAAAATAAACACAAGAGGAAAATAGACAAAACAAATATCTGAAGAAGGAAAGTACCAGGTCCAGGAGGCTGAGCGCAAGCACAAGGCTTTGTGTTGTGGTTCGTGGCGGGCGTGAGTGTGGTGGTGCCGGGTGTGTGCGGCGCCCTGGTGGCGGGGTGCGCCTGGTCACGGCAACACCGCCGCCACGAAAACGGTTGCGACGCACTGGTGGTGCAGGAGACAGACGGTCAGCTGTCTCGAGAGGACGCCCAACGCTGCGTACAGACCCCGCCCTGTCCCCTGGAGCGACGCGTCCTCGTCGCGGTGTTCCAGGTCATGACCGGCGGCGGGCTGTTGACCAGGGCACCGTCCCTGCCCTTACCAGGCACACGCAGGGCACTGCCCCTGCCCTCCCCAGGCACACGCAGGGCACCGTCCCTGCCCTCACCAGGCACACGCAGGGCACCGTCCCTGCCCTCACCAGGCACACGCAGGGCACCGTCCCTGCCCTTACCAGGCACACGCAGGGCACTGCCCCTGCCCTCACCAGGCACACGCAGGGCACCGTCCCTGCCCTCACCAGGCACACGCAGGGCACTGCCCCTGCCCTCACCAGGCACACGCAGGGCACCGTCCCTGCCCTCACCAGGCACACGCAGGGCACCGTCCCTGCCCTCACCAGGCACACGCAGGGCACTGCCCCTGCCCTCACCAGGCACACGCAGGGCACTGCCCCTGCCCTCACCAGGCACACGCAGGCACTGCCCCTGCCCTCACCAGGCACACGCAGGCCACTGCCCTGCCCTTACCAGGCACACGCAGGGCACCGTCCCTGCCCTCACCCAGGCACACGCAGGGCACCGTCCCTGCCCTCACCAGGCACACGCAGGGCACCGTCCCTGCCCTCACCAGGCACACGCAGGGCACCGTCCCTGCCCTCACCAGGCACACGCAGGGCACTGACCCTGCCCGCACCAGGCACACGCAGGGCACCGTCCCTGCCCTCACCAGTCACACGCAGGGCACCGTCCCTACCCTCACCAGTCACACGCAGGGCACCGTCCCTGCCCTCACCAGGCACACGCAGGGCACTGCCCCTGCCCGCACCAGGCACACGCAGGGCACCGTCCCTGCCCTCACCAGGCACACGCAGGGCACCGTCCCTGCCCTCACCAGGCACACGCAGGGCACTGCCCCTGCCCGCACCAGGCACACGCAGGGCACTGACCCTGCCCGCACCAGGCACACGCAGGGCACCGTCCCTGCCCTCACCAGGCACACGCAGGGCACCGTCCCTGCCCTTACCAGCACACGCAGGCACTGCCCTGCCCGCACCAGGCACACGCAGGGCACCGTCCCTGCCCTCACCAGGCACACGCAGGGCACCGTCCCTGGCCTCACCAGGCACACGCAGGGTACCGTCCCTGCCCTCACCAGGCACACGCAGGGCACTGCCCCTGCCCTCACCAGAAACACGCAGGGCACTGCCCCTGCCCGCACCAGGCACACGCAGGGCACCGTCCCTGCCCTCACCAGGCACACGCAGGGCACCGTCCCTGCCCTCACCAGGCACACGCAGGGTACCGTCCCTGCCCTCACCAGGCACACGCAGGGCACTGCCCCTGCCCTCACCAGACACGCAGGGCACTGCCCCTGCCCTCACCAGAAACACGCAGGGCACTGCCCCTGCCCGCACCAGGCACACGCAGGGAACTGCCCCTGCCCGCACCAGGCACACGCAGGGCACTGCCCCTGCCCGCACCAGGCACACGCAGGGCACTGCCCCTGCCCGCACCAGGCTCCCCTCCTTTCTCCTTCCTTCTCCTCCTCCACCTCCTCCCCCTTCTCCACCTCCCCCTCCCCCTCCTCCACCTCTATCCTTCTCCTCCTGAGATCGCGGATACCCTCAAAATCGACAGAAATGAGAACCATGCCAGCGGTAATCGTAGTTTGATTGAAGATCCAAGGAAAATTTCCCCAGTGTAATGGCCCCTTTACTAGTGACAGTACCAGAATGCGAAGTTTTTTTTAGAAAATATTGAAGTTTTCGAAAAATCGAAGTTTTTGTATTACTTGTAAGGAAAAGCGAAATTGTGAAGAGATTTTTGTTGAGTCTTTTTTCATGCATAAAGTCTTAAAAAGGACTCTAATAATAGCATTTCTAATAGTGACAGTATGTAACACAATTAGACGTTTTCAGCCTCCAGAAACATAGAATATATATATTTTCTTGAACTTGTGAGGAATAGACATCTTTTATTTTTTTGCGTCTGAGATACCTTTATAGGATCTCCTGACACCTGTATAACGCCCCTAACCCTCCTTATCTCGCCCTACAGGTGAGTCACACGTGGACAAGGACACCTGTAACACCTGGGCGCCGTGAGTACTGGATCTCTCACCTGTTTTGTTCCTCCTGCCTCGTGGTCTTGATTTTTTGTTACGTTATTGTACTGCATTTTTGTGTGTGTGTGGACGGCTTCTGTTTCCAGTTTATATATATATATATATATATATATATATATATATATATATATATACTATCTATCTATCTATCTATCTATCTATCTATCTATCTATCTATCTATCTATCTATCTATCTATCTATCTATCTATCTATCTATCTATCTATCTATCTATCTATCTATCTATCTATCTATCTATCTATCTATCTATCTATCTATCTATCTATCTATCTATCTATCTATCTATCTATCTATCTATCTATCTATCTATCTATCTATCTATCTATCTATCTACCTATCTATCTATCTATCTATCTATCTATCTATCTATCTATCTATCTATCTATCTATCTATCTATCTATCTATCTATCTATCTATCTATCTATCTATCTATCTATCTATCTTCTATCTATCTATCTATCTATCTATCTATCTATCTATCTATCTATTATATACTAGCCGCAAAGCCGCCCTCCGGGCGGACTTTTTGGCTAGCTCCTGCGGAGGGCTATTGGTGGTGGGCCTTCGGCCCACCACCTGTGTTTGGTGGGCCTTCGGCCCCCACCTGTGTTTGGTGGGCCTTCGGCCCACCAAACACGGACTCTCCGGATAGCCCCTTCTAACTTTCCTGAAATCATGGATGTAGAAATGTATGTATTACCCCACCCATTCACTCACCCATTACCCATCACCCCCCACCCATTCACTCACCCATTACCCATCACCCCCCACCCATTCACTCACCCATTACCCATCACCACACACCCATTCACTCACCCATTACCCATCACCCCCCACCTACTCCCTCACCCATCACCCATCACCCCCAACCCATCCACCCCCCACCCATTCACTCACCCATCACCCCACACCCATTACCATCACCCCACCCATTCACTCACCCATTACCATCACCCTACATCAAGGTTTCCTCAATTCTCGCAACCCACTTTTTTTTCACAATTATCGCTAATAGGCTGCTAAAAAAAAAAAAAGTGATCGGATCATCTCATAATTGGCTTAAAACCTTCCCCTGGTCAACCCGGTTCCAAAAATGTTTCATATGAGGTGATTGCGCCACGGGGGCGGAACCTATACCAGACACACACACACACACACACACACACACACCACACACACACACACACACACACACACACACACACACACACAGACAGACAGACAGACAGACACACTTTCGCTTATATTAACCATTACCCATCACCCCCCACCTATTCCCTCACCCATCACCCATCACCCCCAACCCATCACCCCCCACCCATTCACTCACCCATCACCCCACACCCATCACCCCACCCATTCACTCACCCATTACCCATCACCCTACATCAAGGTTTCCTCAATTCTCGCAACCCACTTTTTTTCCACAATTATCGCTAATAGGCTGCATAAAAAAAGAAAAAAATGATCGGATCATCTCATAATTGGACTTAACACCTTCCCCTGGTCAACCCGGTTCAAAAAATGTGCCATATGAGGTGATTGCGCCACGGGGGGCGGAACCTATACCAGACACACACACACACACACACACACACACACACACACAGACAGACAGACAGACAGACACACTTTCGCTTATATTTACCATTACCCATCACCCCCCACCTATTCCCTCACCCATCACCCATCACCCCCAACCCATCACCCCCCACCCATTCACTCACCCATCACCCCACACCCATTACCCATCACCCCACCCATTCACTCACTCCATTACCATCACCCTACATCAAGGTTTCCTCAATTCGACATATCACTTTTAGCAGTTCACCTCAGTTTTCGCTAGTGGCCATGTGTCGTCTCTCAGAAATGGGGACAAGGCGCTTTAAAGTAATCAGTTAGGCATTTTTATTGTTTTTGTTTTATCAGCTGATGCATTACTTCAATGAAGTTTTTAGTATCCAATGTATATCATAATATGCATACTCTAATATTAATAAAAAATTTTCATCGTTGAGTGAAAACAAAAAAATAGAAGGATATTTAACAAATACCAATAGTGAGGCCTGTTACAATGTTAAAACAGTCAGTTTTTCTTACAGACATGCCAATGAAATTCAACAAGAGACTATATGAAGCCAACTCATGAAAGGAAAACACATGTCATTGTCTATAACTATTGAAATAATGGCATACATTATGAACAGGTGGCTCCTTACGCCGCAGCCTGTCACGCTCCCAGGCGCACGATTTCAGTTTAAGCTGTGCGAGCGTCCGTAAACAATAACACAGGCACGTCACGATGACTGTGTTTGTATGTGCTGTGGCGGGACTGCAAGTCTGTTTCAAGAAAAAAAGTAGAGAAACATCCATGTATGGTTGAAGTCAAAGGGCTGGGTGAAATTTCCGTCAGAAAAGAAAGAACCACAACGAAGAAAGTTAGGGAAGATAGATTGGGACGTAGTCACGGTAGTGGAGGCTGGAAGGCTACAAGTTTCATGCTATTGTTCCAGGCATTTCATTAACTGGATTGGAAATGGCCCATCCTCTTCGCATCCTGATCCAAACAGTTGCCTAAAATGACGGGGGGTAAAACTCTCATATAAAAGGCCATCAAATACCGGGCAAATAAATAATGTTCAAGTAACAGTGGCAGTGATCTAGTTTGTCCTGCTGCTGCTTATGCCCTACCGCAAGAAGCTGTGGTTGAAGTCATCATCATGAAAATGGAGAAGAAGTTGGCCCACATTACAGTATGCAACAGTTATCATCCTTTAAAAGGTAAGACTTATTGTGAATGAGGTGGAAGTATGAATTAATTAGGGTAAACGGTCCCTTAGCTCCACACCCCCGATGATCATTTAATTGTGGTTTTACTCTCACCAAACAGGTTATAATGGACGAGAGTTTCGCGGTCGTTTTCAGAGACCCCAAAATATTATTTTTTGGGCATACAATAGGTGCTTGTTGTAATGGAGTTTTAGTTTTTTTTTGCGAAAAAAAAGTATATTTTTGGGGTTTAAAGGTTAGGTTTAGATTTCATTAAAACCTATAAGGTTAGGTTAAGTTTAATTTTTTTTTTCTTTTTTTTTTTCGCAAAATAAAAAAGCCCCATTAAACAAGCACCTATTGTAGGCCAAAAAAAAAAAATATTTTGGTGTCTCTGAAAAACGACCGCGAACTCTCGTCCATTATTACCACCAAACATTTTATCATGATCAATTTCACCAAACACGACACATGCTACTTTCAAAAAATGGTAATCAAATTTTCTTACTTTTCCTAATGGTGAGGGCAAACATACAGTTTGCTCTGAGTACACAGTGAGGGGCATAGAGCTAAAGTACGTTCTATTTACAGAATACGTTAACCTAACCATATTTCGTGCTAACTTAATTATTGTGTCTCTTTATGATTCTGTTGATGGCCATGGGAGGAGCAGGCTGAGGTTGTTGACCTAATTCGAGTAAACAGTTTCATCTGCAGCAGCCAAGAGCTGTTCCCCCATAAAGCCATTATCAGGCCTCGCTTGTTCGATTTCAGAAAAAAAATGTGATTTACAATATGGTTACACATTTACTGACCCAATTATGGGGTTTTAGATTACAAGCAAAATGTATATTAAGGGAATGGATGGGTTAGTTTTAATATTTTGTTAAGCATCGTAACCAATATATGAAAGCTAACAGTGGAAAAATAGGTTATAAAACTATGCAATGATTTCATGTTTCAGCAAACACTTGACCTACACCCAGATGCTGATGATGTCCTCCCAAAGAACCAGCAGGTGAAGTCATCATCATTGAACTAGAGATGAAGTTGGCCCTCATAACAGTATGCAACAGTCATCATTTAAAACAGGTAAAAAACTTTTGGGGCATGAGGTGGAAGGAAAAGGTAAAAGAGTACTTGTGTGAAAGAGGTGGTTAAAGTATAGGCCAAGCGCTAGAACAAGAAAGAAGGGAATGTCGGGATAGAGAGAGCGGGAGGCTCTGCTGTGGCCATCCCCTTGGGGGACGCTCCCGGAGGGAGCGAGGCGTCAGAGATACCTAGATAGATAGAGGTGTATATATGCATTAATTATAGTTTATGTCAATATTCGCAAAAAAAAAAGAACAAACAGTTGATGGTTTTCATGGCAATACTCGCATAAACAAAATTTAAGGCCCGTATCAAGAGTCATGATGAAGGTCCAGCGACGAGCGAACGAACGACTGAGGAAGAGTACCATAAAAGGGATATTTTTCAGAACGAAGAGCTGTGACGAAAGTCGTCGCTGCTCTTTGTTCTGAAAAATATCCCTTTTATGGTACTCTTCCTCAGGCGATCGTCGTTCGTCGCTCGACATTCATCATGACTCTTGAATGGGGCCTAAGACTCCCCCATTTTTCTAATAGTTCAGAGGAGGGACTCTGAGGGAGCCAACCAAGAACGCATCCATGCACGTTTTTAGCTAGTTATTTTAGGTCTGTATGTCAAAATGTATTTCAGGGACCCTATGAGTTCATTTACAAGAAAGTGTAATTAACAAATTAATATGGAAATTTGGCAAACTCGGAAAGGTTATGCAAATTGTAACAAAGTAAGGGAATCCTTGAGGAAAATTATGTAAATTTGTACTATCCGGGAAAAAAAAAAATTTGTACAAAACAAATTGTACACGACAGGTTTTATAACTATGCAACTCCTATTTATTTCAGCAATACCTGAAGCACACCCAGACCACACCTATCCCTGCAGCTCCCATAAAACTACAAACTCTGGTGAACCAGTAGATGTTGGACCCCAGATGAGTCAGCCTGTCAGTCATGCTGAAACCAAAACGCATAAAACGGTAGGTTTTATTTGCTTTGAACTCCATTTTGTATGATTTCAAACATATTGGAAGAAATTTTAAGGGGTTATGGAATGAAAGCGGGTTTCAGAGTGACTGCAAATATATGAAATAAATTGCTGTGGAGGTGGATAGGTTGAGTTGTATATGTGGTATAAGAAGCTTTGATAGTGAGAAACTACGTGAGGGAGATTTTTGTTCAGGTTATGCATTAAAACCCCCTTCTTCAGGCCTATGTGTCCCCTCTTTAGTTCTATACACATCCTTTCTAGTCAACACTGGCTACCGGGTATTTACTTCCATCTTGCCACAATCTCTTTTCTCTTGTACTGAAACACTGACATTATTATTACATTATCTTATCCCATAACTTTATTTTTCTTGTTTTTCAGTTCTTCCCGTGCCAATGCAGCTAAGAAGAACAAGATGCTTCGTGAGGCATTCAAGGAGAAAGTTCTGCAAGTGATAAGTCTGTTAAAAAAGTATACTGGTTTTTTATCGAAAAAAAATAACTGAATGGCATATTTAAGATAATTCAGAAGAAAGTGGTAAAGATTAATTATTGGGAAAAGGGCCTAAGCAATTCAAAAAGAAGTCAAAACAGAGCAGCCGAGGTAAATCAAAGAGAAGTTCTGTATTTAAATGAATTCCTTATAACTGTCATATATATTAGAGAAGCCAGGGAAAAATGGAGGTCCTTGCTGACCTGTTTGGGGTTAGCCAAAGTCATGTTAGCTGTGTAATAAAAACATGGAAAAACATATTGTATGATATCTTAAAAAGATGGCTCAAGTACCCAAACAGCTGAAAATGTAAGGGAAAAATCTTCCTGAGAACTATCCATCTAAGTATAGCGATACAAGATTATATTAGACTGTACAGAGTTCTTTCAGTTAAACCAAAAAATTGCACTGCACAAGCTGCAACATATTCTAATTATAAGCACCAAATACTGTCAAACTTTGGTAGGAATCACACCAACAGGCTTGATTTCCTTTGTTTTCGAATGTGTATGGAGGCTGTACTTCTGATAGGTATATTTTTTGAAAAAGAGTTTCTGGATAAAGTTGAACCTGGGGATGCCCTAATGGTTGATCGTGGCTTCAATATGCTGACTTGTTACTTGCAAAAAAAGCAGTTACACATCCCTCCGTTTACCAGAAAAAAGGATGAAAGTGGTCGTAGGATATTAAATCAAAGTGAAATTTCTAAAACAAGGGATATTGCATCACTACGCATTCATGTCGAACGAGCCATAGAACGCAGAAAATTACAAATGGTTGTCACGAACAATAGATATGAAGTTGTGGCACTTACTAGACCAAATTATGGTCATAGTAGCAGTGATGTGCAACATGGAGCCTCCTCTACTGAATGGTAATGGTGTTCACAAACTGAATCCCTCAACTTACCCTATTTTTTTACCAAGAGCTATTTCGCTATAAAAAAATTCGTTAGACGTAGAAACATCCACGGTTGAAACTAAACTGTTTGTATCTTCGCAACTTCCCTGTACTATGAAGAAGTAAAAGGCACCAAAGTAATTTTGTTTTCTTTAATAAACATTATAAATATATAATGTTACATCTACTTAGCTCTGATGAGTGGAATTGACATACTTATAACTACAACCACCATCTTTTCACTTCCATTCATCACTAAGAATACATTACATCAACACAGCCCCAACCTATCACAAAGAATACCATTACATCAACACGCCCCAACTCTATCACAAAGAATACTATTACATCAACACAGCCCCAACTCTTATCACAAAAAATACCATTACATCAACACAGCCCCAACTCTATCACAAAGAATACCTTTAAACATCAACACAGCCCCAACTCTTATCACAAAGAATACCATTACATCAACACAGCCCAACTCTTACCCACAAAGAATACCATTACATCAAACACACCCCCAAAACTCTTATCACAGGAATACCATTACATCAACACAGCCCCAACTCTATCACAATGAATACTATTACATCAACACACCCCCAAACTCTATCACAAAGAATACTATTACATCAACACACCCCCAACTCTATCAAAAAGGAATACTATTACTCAAACAGCCCCAACTCTATCAAAAAGAATACTATTACATCAACACAGCCCCAACTCTACCCAAAAGAATACTATTACATCAACACAGGCCCCAACTCTATCACAAAGAATACTATTACATCAACACAGCCCCAACTCTACACAAAGAATACTATTACATCAACACAGCCCCACCTCTATCACAAAGAATACCATTACCGCAACTCATCACTAAGGCCCGTAACAAGAGTCATGATGAAAGTCAACCGACGAATGACATGATGTCATGATGAGGGTCGAGGCAAAAGTCATGATGAAGGTCGAGCGACGAACGTCGAATGACCGAGGAATTTTACCATAAAAGGGATTTTTTTCGGAAAAAAGAGCAGCGCGAAGACACGGGGGTTCGACCAGAAGCTGCTCTTCGTTCCAAAAAATATCCCTTTTATGGTAAAATTCCTCGTCATTCGACGTTCGTCGCTCGACCTTCATCATGACTCTTGGTACGGGCCTAAGAATTGCAAACACATCAACACTCCCAACTCATCATCATCATCATCAAACCCCAGAGGTTTCCATTCTCTTATTACCAGAACTTGTATTACGATCAAACAACCTCTGGTAAATAAATTTTTCATAAAAAACATAGCCTTTGTAACATCGGCTTCAAATCTGCTTTTTTCAAAGTATATTCTTTCAATGGTTAAACAGGGTTCCTTTTTTGTGAATAAAACAAAGTCACACCATGGGTAACCTGTCCCCCCAAGATGGGCTTTACTTGAGTGTACCATGCAGATGACTTCTTGAGGTGTACTTTGCCATCATTACCCAAAACAACATGGTATTTCCCCCTTCGAGCAACCTCTTCTCCTGTAAGGGGAATTTGTATGTGTGCTGTAAGGGCACTTAATTTCTAAAGTCCAGTGCCACAACATTTTCACTTGACGACCCCCATCTGGGGTTACTCTTAAAATTGGATTTGTTTCACAAAGAATAAGCCATTTCTGATACCTTTAGTGATTCTGCTTGTTTCATGTTTTTATAGTATAGTTTTTCTCACAAAAGGTTCACTTCTTTTTCCATATTCAGTAGCACTGTTTCCACTGAATTTGGACTGCCCCATGATTGAATCCACAACATAATTGTCACTACAATCCCTGCTATAATGACAGCCAGGTGGAGAGTTGTTGATGTTAAGGCTCCAACTCTTTGTTTTTCCATAGAGAACACTTGGCTTGAGCCTTGGTAAAATTTCTAATGTTTTTCCCTGATGGTAAACAGTGAGTGCTGAGATAAATCGACTATAATGATGTACATGTTCTCTCTGAAAATGTTTGTGCCAACTCTGGAGAGTGATAAATTTTGTTGCTGGAGATGGTTCATACGATTGCTGCAATGTACGGCATTCGTCTCCTTCAGTAAAGCCGGAAGTCGTTGTCCATGTCCTCATCTTGGTATGCTGATCCGAACACACATGCCTTGTACATGGATTCTGGATGAGGAACAGTCGGCCGTGGGCTGCTAGTGTCATGTCTGCACATAAAGATTTCTTTTAGTTTGGGAAGCATAACCTAAATCAATGCAAAACATTATTTGGGACAGGAGTGAAGAAAAATTACTATTTTTTCAAACGGCTATTATATACTTTTCACTACCAACTTTCCGTCACTCGTGAGTCACAGGACTGACTCACTTTCCCGAGTTAAGCGGCTATCACACGGTGCGTTTCGTCGGACTGTTTCGGTCGAACTTCCCATTTGCTTGGACTGTTTCGGTCGAACTTTGAGGGTCCCTTTAGCCGAAAATGTTCGTGAAATGGGTTAGGTGAAATTTACAAAATGTTTGCACATTTCCATTGAAAACAAGTATCTTCATCAGAAAAAGCCGTAAAACTTGGCCAGGGAAAAAATATCAGTGTCGGAAACCAGGGAAGTGACGGAATTATACGAAAACAACTGTGCCCCGCCCGCAGGTTCTAACGGGAGGGGCTCCGACCCCTTCGACCCCCTGACGAGAATATTACATACCGAAACTTAAACCCAACTCCTAAGGGATGGGGTTGGGTGGGAGGCAGGTCGGGGTGTGTCTATGCATTATTAACAACTCTATGTACTTTCTTTAATATGTATATGTTTTAAAAGGTTACGCATGCAGAAATGAAAAAATTACTGCACATTATACTAAACAAAAATATTCTGTTAAGTTGGTAACGGTGGTAGCGACCGCGCAGTTCTCGTCTACTATAACCCATTTAGCCCACATGAACGCGTCTTCATATGTCGCCGTTCTCTTCTAACAATCACCTCCTCCCTTTTTTATCACCAATAGCTACATATATATATGCCTCTAAAATTAAAACATTAACAACAAATCTCCGCGCCTCCCACTGTAATCGCTTTCCATCTTTGTTTGTTATGGTTTATGTTATTGTTGGGTGAAGCGGTTGGCCCAAGCGTGTGCTAGATGTGTTGTCAAACAGGTCAAGCCAAATGCTTGTTTGGTTCAACGAAACAGTCCGCCGAAATGCCTCGTGTGATACCCGCTTCACACCTTTTTAAAGAGAGTAGTGACAACTCGATTTTTTGAGCACCTTCTTGCTGTCAGGGCCTCTCCGTGCACTCCAGACCCGCAGAATTTTCAAGGCATGACCCCGCAGTATATCATTATATATATTTTGGATGTTACATGTATAAATGATATCTGATCCCCAGTGCAAAAGGGGAAAAAAATCATCCTATAATATTGTATTATAATATACTATTCAAAATTTTTTTGTATATAACACAAAGGCAGTGGCCTACAAATGGTTATCCTCACTTAAGTGGAAAGTACGAACCTTTCCATCAGTGTGATAAATCCTCAAAGGCTCTGAAGACTTGTGTGGCTTGGTCCCAGGTACAAAGTAAATCTGTAGGTGTTTGGCCGCTGGATGGAAAGACGACTTCATTTCTGTGTACAAAGTTGGCCACAGCATACATTAATGCCACAACATGTTTGCAGCTTCCATCATCTCTGAAATATGTTACCATATATTATAAGGGCATTATTAACTTAGCTTTGTGTCACCCTCATAAATTTGACACAAATATATTCCTTACTGATGTCTTATATATTGATTTATATGTCCAGTTTTTTTCCAGAGGAGCCTACATACTTCATCTACTACATTATAAAAATAAACATTCCTTATGTCCTCAACAAACAGCTCAGTAGAGTGTGTAAAATTACGCATGCATCGTCCAATGGGGTCCAATTGCATGTCTGAATTAGATTAAATCTTGTTTTTTACTTTATTTTAAAAATAAAGTAGTTTAAATAGGCTTTTTACTTGTATACCTTTTGTGTCTACGTGGATTGATTAGATTAGGTTATTATTTGATGCTTTACAAATGGAGAATGTTTTCCCGTCCAACGTCTAAGAAGTGTATTTGTAGAAATTTGTCATCACTTTCTCAATCGCAGACAACACACTTTTTTTTAGGTTTACACAGGAAAAAACTATCTCCATTAGGGAATGCATCACATATTAATCGAAAAAAATATATATCGTCTGAAAATCTTGCAACAGTCATAAACTACATTATTACCTTTGATGTCCTTACTCAAATATTTACTTGGTTAATTTTTTTTCCTTAAATGTTTGGTTTTTTTTTTTGGAATATGTGGAATACATCTCATTAAGAAACATTTCAATTACCATAGGTAGTCATACAAATACTTAAAACAAAATGTAAAATTCAACTTACCCTATGCACTGACATCCACTGGCTTCAATTTCCTCTGTTTGTAGCAAGAAGCCAAAACACAATAGGGAGACTCCTTCTGTTCAGTCTGTCTGATACATTTAGCTCTAATATAGGACTATTACCAAAATGTGGTTTTATTTGCACTGTGTTTTATGTGGTTGTCATTGCATAATTGATAGCCTCTTTCATTTTCAAAGTTTTCTAGCCGTTTGGCAGGGCCCTCCTTTCTTGTTCATGAGGTATATTAGGCAACATCTGAGGTTATGGATGGTATTTTGGGGAGGTTATCATCCCAACCTGTTAATAAATGGGGGTCTGGAAAGACCACGACATCTCCGTTAACAGTGATCGTCCTTCTTGATTCACTAACATTTCTCCATCTGTTGGCTCGACTTGATCCACTAAAGAAGGATTTTTATGAGAGTTTTTCACTAGTTTTTTCGAGCTTCTCCCTTTTCAGTAGCCCGAATGAGGTACTGCTCTGTCTCTCAAATACTGTTTCAGCAGCGATAAATGTCCCATTTCTCACCGCTATTGACTCCATACTTCACAATTTTCTCTTGTGATTGTCTAAGTCCCGTGGTTTCACGTTGAATGATGGGAGAACAGGGTTAATAGACTACAAATCCCGTTGATCCTGGGGAAGAACACGTTTTTCCGTTGGGTTTGGGAGGTGTAGTTGAGTAGGGTTGACCTCACAAATACGCACTGAAAAACTGCTCCCTGGGTGAATATTTGTTTGACAATGTATACCATTGTGATCCTGGGTAAACGTGGTGGAAACATTGAATGTAGAGTAGTAATCAAAGTTTGAACATATAGAACATTTCAAGCGAATGTACCCCCTTTCCTAGAATACTAAACCCCACCCTATACTGAAACACTGCTCCCTGGGTGAATATTGTTTTTACAATGTATACCAAATTTTAATCCTGGGTAAAACGTGGTGGAAAAATTGAATGTAGAGTAGTAATTAACGTAGAACATAGAACATTTCAAGCGAATGTACCCTTGCCTAGAACACTACGTACCCTCCCCTTATACTGAAACACTGCTCTCTGCATGGTGAATAGTTGTTTGACAATATATACGTTCTACCCAAGATCAGAATTGGTATACGTGTACTACTACTATATTGTCAACAAATATTCGCCTAGGGATCAGTTTTTAGTATACGGGTAGGAAGATGTTCTAGGCAAGGGTACATTCGCTTGAAATGTTCTATGTTCTACTTTAATTACTACTCTACATTCAATGTTGCCACCATGTTTTACCCAGGATCACAACTGGTATACATTGTCAAAAAAATATTCACCCAGGGAGCAGTGTTTCAAGGGGCGTATTTGTGAGATGTAGCTACCCAAAGGGGTTTGCCTGGGGAGATCGCTCCGCCGTTCCATGCGTTCTGTTGTTGGTGGTGATGACGAAGAATGTATATTTCGGTACAAGTAATAGCTACTGCACACTGTGTTGTTAAAATGAAGAAATTACCCCCATTTTATAAAAGTCAATGTGAAGAGCTCTTATACAAATACATAGAATGTTGTTACCTGTACAATAAAAATGAGGGAAGTTATGTAACCGAAAAATCTACGAAAGAACGCCGCCCCCACCCAAGAAATAACAACGAATGGCCCCAAGTTATCGTTACCGGATCAAACAAAAGATTATATAATATTACCCAAAATATAGAAAAAGAAAGAGTAAATACACTGATCAAAAGGATATAGAAAAATATTCATATATTGAGAGATTTATGGTTTTGTCCACCTTTTGGGAGAAAAACACTAACGAAAATCTGGTGGCTTGGTCCATGAACTGCTAACCGTGATAAGTCGAATTCTCGCAACCCCCTTTTTTTCACAATTATCGCTAATAGCTGCTAAAAAAAAAGAAAAAAAAAAAGTGATCGAATCATCTCATAAGTGGGCTTATGACCTTCCCCTGGTCAATCCGGTTCCAAAAAAGTGCCATATGAGGTGATTGCGCCCCGGGGGGGGGAACCTATACCCACACACACACAAACACCCACACACCAACACCACCACCAAAACAACAGACAAAAGCAAAAAACAGGACCAGACGACAAACACTTTGCTTTTTATTTTTAAAATATTTGATTAATATTTAAAAACAAAGCAAACGATCAGACAATGCGAACGACCCGAAAAAAAAAGGTTTTTTTGTAATTACACTCAAGACTTTTTTTTTTTTCTTCTTTAAAGACAACTTTTTCGTTAAAGGGTTCAAAAACACTTGCCCCACAACCCTTTATTGGAATTCTACCTAGTGCACGGACACCACCAGGGGGCCTTGGCCTGTGTGGGGGGTGTGGTGTTTGTGGGGGTGTGTGGGGTTGTGGGGGTTGTGTGGTGGTGTGTTGTGTTGTGGGTGTGTGGTTTTGGTGTGTGTGTGTGTTGTGGGGGTGTGGTGTGTGTGGGGGTTGTTTGTGTGTGTGTGTGTTTGTGTGGGGGTGTGTGGTGTGTTTTTGTGTGTGTGTGTGTGTGTGTGTGTGTGTGGGGTGTGTTGTGTGTGTGGGGGTTGTGTTTTGTGTGTGTGTGTGTGTGGTGGGTTGTTGGGGTGTGTGTGTGTGTTGTGTTGTGTGGTGTGTTTTTTGTGGGGGTTGGTTGTTGTGTGTGTTTGTGTGTGTTGTGGTGTGTGTGTGTGTTTTGTGTGGTGTGTGGGGGTGTGTGTGTGTGTGTGTGGTGTGGTGTGTGGGGGGTTTTGGGGGTGTGTGTTGGTGCACGAAAACCCCATTTTCCCCTACAGCGGTTTTTTTTTTTTTTTTTTTTTTTTTTTTTTTTTTTTTTTTCCCCTTGTGCCCCCGTGTGTTGCGAGGCTGGAGTTTTTTCTTGGGTTTTCCAAAAACCCCGAGGGAAAGATTTTTGGGGCGATTTTGCATTATGAATCAGGTGTTGGGGTTTTTTTTGGCATCCGGGACACCGTTGCCGGACCAGGAAAATAGACAAAAAGGAAGTGGGATGGCAAAAAAAACCCAGATTCATCTCATTATCTTTTTATAGTGAGAAATTTTTCATTGGTTTTTTTTTTTTAAATTTTTTGATAAAAAATGCTATGAGTAGTGGCAAAAAATAGATTGAAGAGAGAGAAGAGAGAGGAGAGAGAGGAGAGGAGAAGGGGAGAGAGAGAGAGAGGGGGGAAAGAGAGAGAGAGAGAAGAAGAAAGAGAGAGAGGAGGGAGAGAGAGAGAGAGGAGAGAGAAGGAGAAGGAGAGAAGGAGAGAGAAGAGAGAGAGAACCAACACAACCACCAAAAAACACACACACACACAACACACACACACACACACACACACACACACACACACACCAAAAGACGGGTGTTTGGGTGAGTTGGGCTGGGGGTACAAAAGAACATAAAAATAAGAACCTACAAGGGGCCCTTTGAACCTCATTGGGGTATTTCCTGTTACTTTAATACTACCTATTTTTCCACCTTTCGTCCCACCGGGGAATTGCCCAAAAACCTTTTTTTTAAAGCTCACTTAGGGGAAATCCCGCACGACCATCTACACTGAGTCCATTCCAATCTTTTTACCACCCTATTTGTGAACCATTTTTTTTCCCTTTTTTCTTTTTTTTAAACCCTCTTTTTTTTCCCATTTGAACCCGTTATTCTTGTTCACCCTGATTACTACCGTAAGAACTTTTCCCTACACCCCTTTTTATTGTTCCCGTTCATCATTTAAAAACTTCTATCAATCGCCTCTTATCTACCCCTCGAGTGAGGGGAATTTTAATAGCTTCAATCTTTTTTTTTCAAAACAAAAAATTACGCACCTCAGAATATTTTGGCATCGTTTTTAGCAAGGAGGTTAGTAGGTGTGGTACGGGGGGTTTTAGGAGAGGGGTGAGAAGGGGTGCATCGTCAGCAGTATCTGTACACACAAAAGACAGCTTTTTCGGGGGGCGTCAGCCCCTATCGCCACCCCCACCAAAGGGGCGAGGGGAGGTGCCGATAAGTGAAAAACGGGCCCCTTTTAATCAACCTCCCACGTGGGTTTTTTGCCTACGGGGGCCCGAGGGGAGGAGGGGGGAGGAGGAGGAAAGGAGGAATAAAAAAACGAAAAAAAGGTTTAAAAAATGAAAGAAAAATTTAAAAAAAAGATAAAAAAGAAAAATAGAAAATAGAAGTTAAAAACGAATTTAAAAAAGAAAAATGAAAAAAAGAAAAAAGAAAAAAGGAAAAGAAAAAAAATTACAAAAAGTGAAAAAATACAAAAATAGAAAGAAAAAAAAATTTGAAAAAAAACATTAAAAAGGAAAAAAGTAAAATCAGAAGGGGAAAAAAAAACTGGGAGGGGGAATAAACAAGAGAAGCAAAAAAATACACAAGCAGAAACAAAAAAAATGAATCAGAAATTTTAAAAAAAACCAAATGAAAAAAAAGAAACTAAAGAAAAATGCTAAATAATAGTAGTAGAAGTCTCTGGTAAACTTCGGTTTATTTTAACAACCAGACTACCAACCCTACTGGAATAGTAAGTCTTGGTTTTATTTATAAAGCTTTTATGCAAATAAAGGGGGCGGGGTGGGGGAACAGATGACCGCGCATAGAAAAAAGAAAAGTTCAGTAAGGGGTTGTAGGGGGGACACAGGAAAAGGTGCTGGTAGGCAAAGGCTGAGGGGGGAAAAGGGGAAAAAGGGGGAAGACGGCGTGTTTTTTAGGTTTTTTTGAGGAGGAGGTTTGGTTTTTGGAGGTAACAAGAGGAATGCCTTAGGAAAGGGGGAAATTTTTTGCCCTGGAACCGCCAAGGGGATTCTTGAGGATAGGGGGGAAAAGGGAAAAGGGGGAGCCATTGGGGGTGTAAAAAAGGTATGTGAACGTTTGAGGGTGTTGTGAAAAAGAGATTGGGGGAGAGAGGAGAGAAAAGAGAAGGAGAGAGAGGGGAGAGAGAGGAGAGAAAGAGAGAGAGAAGAGAGGGAGAGAGAAGAGAGAGAGTCCCACTGCCATCATTCAAAAACTCTTTGAAAGATGGAAAAGTAGGAAAAAAACTAAATGTAAAAAGAAAGGAAGCAAAAAGGGGATAGTTTGGATTATACACATCCATCCATCCACCATCCATTCACCTTTTTTTTTTTCACCCCCAACCCCCCCTGACCCCTTTTAACCCCACCCCCTCAACCCCCAACCAACCCTAACACCCACCATCCCTTTTTAGCCCCAGTCAAATTAAGGCCCCACCAACAAATTGAAATAAAAAACAAAAGTTAAATTTTTTTCTAAAAACCTTGAGCCTACTGAATACTGCCCAAGATTAACTTAAATTTTTTTGGGTGGAACATTTTTTTTCAGGTCATTTGCGTTTTGGTTCTTTTTCGGACACCGCAAAAATTTGGAATTAAATTCGACAATAACTCTTAATAATACAACAAAACAATTTTTAAAATTTTTTATTTAACCATTTTGGGGCCCCTGGTTTGGCAAATGAAAACTGTCACATGCAATAATGAAAAAAATATTTGCCTATATTTTTTGCACATAAAAAAATAGGGGTTAAATTTATACTTAAAATGTGACGCTTTCTTTTAAACCCATTTTTTACTAAAATCCCCCCTTAGTGTAAAATGCGCAATAAAACTTGATTTTTTATATACCCCCCTCACCAAAAAGTATTGCTTCTTTTCCTTCGGGAAAACGACATTACCCGAAAAGGTGATACCGGTATTAAATTTTGAGCTGATGGGGGTCGGGGAATTTTTCGTGAAAAAAATATTCTTTGACTTAAAAATTTTCGAAATTTTTTCTAGTACTTAATTTAGTTAATATGACCCAAAAAATAATTTTAATGGTAGGCTATACATATATAGATATTACAATTAAAAACCAAAGGTCTTATTTTTAAAAGGGGGAATGTTGGGATACACTACCAAAACTATGTGTAACAATGAACTTGGGTCCGTTCAAAAATTTTTTTAACCGTCACTCATCTCTTCCATGGTCCACCATCATCACACATCGAAAACGTCTATGATTCGCTGCATTTGAAAAAAATACCTCTGCACGTCCACTGCAAAATGTGCAAGGTACCCCAAATTTTTCCCCGACAACCACAACTTTTTACCACTGCAGCCCCCCTTTGCATAACATCTAACAAGCTTTGGAGATCTTGGTGCTGCCAGCGAGGTCCAGAAGCACGGGGATCACCCTGGTGTCCAGATACTCCACCCCCCACCCCCAAGTGGATTGAGTTTGTGTCCTTTCCACTCGAACCTGATGGAATACCCGTAGCTGTATATTTGGAAGCTGAGTCGTTGGCGGAAGTCCCGTGGGGCAATGCTGTTCTGTTTTTTGGTCCCCCCTTACATGAAATTTTACTACCCCTCAATTTTCGTTTAAATTTTGTCTGAGGGTTTCCCCCCCGTACCCCAAAAAACCTTTGCTCTGTCTCCTGCGCAATGACCTCCTTGTGGAGTATTCTTTCCCGAAAATTAGGGCCGCTTCCCGGGAACATATCATTGTCCTTAAAACAGTTTGAGTCCATTCCCCTTTGCCATCCCAAAGACCCTTGATTTCGTGTCCCTCCCGGGTATGCATGGATAAGAGAATGTTTTCACACACAGTCCCCCCAGAGCCTCTCTGACTTTGCCAATGCCCCCAAGTATTGTCTTGGATTAAATAAAAACCCCTTTTCGGCTCCGACATTAAGTAGAGACTGGGGGCGCCTATTCTTCTAAAATAATAGCACAGTAGTATCAACAAGTCAGTGTCTTCGAAACAAAAAACAGTGTTGGATTTTGAAAAACTACGAACTGCAGTTGTTGCAGATTTAGGTCCGCATCTCCACTCGCATGAAGCACTTCCCCATGAGATTTTTCCAGTTTTTTACCAAGGGATGTCTATGAATTGTTGTTTTTTATTCTTTTTTCCGAAAAAAAATCTTCCTCTTGACAGTAAGCCCCCCCCAGGGTTTTTTCAAAAAAATACCTTCATGATGGTCGTCCCCCTTTTTTTATGAGCACATCTTTCGTTTGAGGGACCTTGACGATAGCCCATCAAACACGACGATAGCAGGGCCCTTTTTCCACTAACATTTTCAGGTAGCGGTCAAAAATTTTTATTGTACTGTTCACCTACTGCCCGGTATGCCTGAAAAGGGGGCAACCGCCATTAGTACGTATTTGGGTATATCGGATGGTTTTGTAAGTACGGAGGTGCCAAGGATTTGATTGCTGGGGCCCTAACGCTGGCTTATTGGGGGAGAGAAAGGCAATTTATCTCGAACAAAAAAGGGATATGCCATAACTCCAACGAGTGCTTTGGATAAGTCCCCCAAATTCGGGCCAGCGATCAAAGTCTCTGGAAGAGTAACTGGGGGTTGATATTGAAGTCTCCGTCTGGTGTCGCTTTTGCAGTCTCTGAGCCCATATTTTTGGGGGTTTTTGACTGTTCTTCTTGAGATGTATTCAAGCACACGTTTACCCTCATCTGCCCCAAGACCCTTTTTCTCCCACGTTTTCGCGTCAATAAACTTACCGCTTTTTTTTGGCAACATCCAGGAAAAAAATGTTGTGAAGAGTATCGTTTTTTGAAAGGGTCCCTCCATGAAAAACGAAAAGCATTTTCGGGGTATCAGTTTACATCATTCTTCTTCTAACTTTGATAGACCTTGTTTTTGTTCCTTGTCACATATACTTCATGAGGTGTTGGGGGGCGTTTTTCACCTCTGCAAAACAGGGTAGCCATGACCCAGACTGAGCGCTGGGGGTCTTGTCACCCTCTTCCAGGGGTTCCCAGCCACCTATTCTTCAGGCTCCTCAAAAGTACTTGCTCGATACAAATCTAGACGACCAGCCCAGTATCTGTCGCTCCGTCGGGCAACTTTGGGAAACCTTGGAAAATTTCTGATGTACTTCTGGTGGGCCCTTTTGGTAACCGTCATAATTGCAGATATATTGAAAAACTTTGTGTAGGCCTGTGTCCGGGAAACTGCAAAATTGGCAGAAAGGGGCGCGGACATGCAATGAAACATCCAATCCCCCCGTTCTTTTGATTTTTAGAAATAAGGTAATGTCCACCATTTCCCCTGTATTGTAACCACAGTCTCGCTTTCCCTTGACCTTTTGCTCAATCACATGCTGTTTTGTTCCAAAGACCTCCATCACCTTCGGGCGACTCGATGTTGACATGCTTGGTCCCCCCCGACATCAGAGTCAAACAGTCCCTGCACATTGGGGGCTCTGTTGGAAGTGTAGGCCCCCACTGTCTCCATCACTGGTAGGTTCATCTGAAAAAACCTTGGAAACAAGTTTTGCTTGAGGGGCGGGTCAACGAGTAATGTCCACGTATACTCAGACACGGCTTTGCCACCATCATGTGGGGGTTTTGTGTGCTACATATGCAAAATTCCAGAACTTTTTAGTCCTGTACCGACTCAGGTGGGCCCAATACACCCAAGGAAAAAATGGTGTAGGGAAACCTCCTATCTTAGAAAAAATCGGTGAAGTTTGCTGTCCGTGGCTCGTTTGACTATGGTGAGAGCTTTCCCCAAAGTGGCTGATCAAATGTCATATCGGGGTTTTTCACCATACTCTGCGCATGTTACAAACGAAATGCAGTGTGGGTTATGCGTCCAGCACTTGGACGAGATCAATCATGGGAGAAACATTATTGATGCCCCCACCCGATGTTTCCCCTTGTGTACCATCGCATCATTCCGTCCCCAAGAGGGGCGAGTGATCGGAAAATGTAGCGAAACCTTCCAAGGAATCAACTTTGAGCTGGTTTGTCGCGGGCAGAGACTCCGAACTTCCGTGTAAGTGGGGCTGCAGTCCTCCACATCTGATGGAATTTGGGCGTATATATTTTGCCCCACTTGTGCGATATCCTTGCTGAGACAGCTCTACGGGCAAACTGAAGTGTCCGGACGCTTTTGGGGACACCCAATGATGCCCAGCCATGGAAGTTTTCTATTTATGTGCAGATGTCATGGTCAAAATTGTCCGCCACATATTTAAAAAATGTCCAGGGTTAAACCGGGGAAACTGTTTTCCCCCGTGACGCTGCGCTGCGCTCATACGTTTTTCACCCCCGTTATGAACAAAATACCCTGTGCAAAAAGCGTGTCTAGAGAAATCAGAACCGAAATGGTAGTGCATTTTGGGTACCAAAAACCCGCAACAGTGGGTTGAAGACCTAGGCCCCGGGCTTGCAGACGCCCGTCCGGTGAGCAGATTTTTGTCTTTTTTTCCCCCCAAAAGAGTTTTTAGCAAGAGCTTTAGGATCTGGTAGGGAAATTGGTTGCGCATTGACGTGGACATGTCGATAGTTCGGGTAAAATGTTTTCCCAATTTGAGATACCGTTTTAAGTCACTTTTAATGAGATCAGCGGGTGCTTGATCAGGCGCAACTTTTCTGCTTCAGGATCACTTTCCTTTTGTTGACGAAGAAGGCCCGAAAATCGACGATGCCCCACCCTAAAAAGTAAAAACATTTGTTTTCCATTCATGTCTGCAATTTTGATCTTATCACCCAAATTTATTTGGGAATTTATCCTTCATGTTGAAAAACCATATGCCACAGCCAGTGTCACTGGGAATCCTCCATTTTCCCAATTAATCACTAAGTGGGTTTGAACTAAGAAAATAGAAATAAGGAAGCACAAGAGGCCCCGGGCCTACACGTGGTAGTTCCTGTCACCTAACACTACCCGTTAGTTCCCCCATCATTTTTCCTTCTAGGTACTTTGCCACCTTCAGGAAGCTTCATGTCTGATTTGGTCCTTGGTCGACCCAACTTCTGCTTTTTGGGTGAAACGCCTCTTTCCCTTGGAATTTGATGGTAAATGTTTCTTTGTACGAAAATTAGTACTGCACACGTTATTGGGAACCCCATCTGCTGCGTGTAGATCGCCCCAAAATGCTTCTGCTCCTCACTGTATTGGGCCAATTGTCTAATCGATTTTTTTACAGGCAGTGACACATGATTTTTTTAAGTCGAAGTCTTAACATGGATCAACATATGATCCCTTTTTCCCCCCTGGTACTTGTCAGGATTACCCGAAAAAACAACTGAGTTCGGGTAAAAATCCCAAAAAACGGACCTCCCTTTGTCTGCATCAGACGAAAAAATGTTTTTTGCTTCAGAGAAAGTTCAAAGTCTCTCACATTACAGAACACCCTCCGGGAACTGTATGAACTGCCCCGTCCTGATGGACTTGGGCTTCTTTACCACGCTCACTTCCCGCTTTTTTTTGATCCCCGTACAACCTTTTCCGTCAGGGACGGTTGGATAAAGGAGAGGGGTTTCTTCAGAAAAACGCGTCACCCATGTTGCTGAAAAGAGAGGAAATTAGGATTACTTTGTTCCCCCTTTTTTCCCCTATAAATGCTGTTCATATAAGTTCAACAAAAAACAAATACGTATATCTCCAAGTTTTTTTAAGTTAAACGGGGAAATGGCTAAAAGGCCCAAATGGTACTATGAAAAAGTTTTCAAAAAAATTGAAAAGTTTTAAAAAAAAAAAAAAAATTAAAATTTAAAGTTAAAAAAGGTTAAAAAAAAAAAATTGTTAAACTTTAAATAAAAATAAAACCTTAAACAATCCACTTAAATAATACTCCTAAAATTTACAAAGACCGACGTTACTCCCAAGTTTTTTTTAAGTTAATCGGTAAGTGGTTCGGCCCCAAAATTGGGATAATGAAAGTAAAAAAAAAAATTTAAATGTTAAAAAAAAAAAAAATTTTTTTGAAAAAATTTTTTGTTAAAAAAAAAGTTACGAATTTTTTTTTGAAAAATTTAAAAAAAATAAAACCTTAAAAAATCCTACATTAAATAAATACCCTTTCTTTACATGACCGGGGTTGAAAAGTCCCCCTGCACACCGTCCAAATTTCTCACTGCAAGCGTCACTCCACCTCTCGTTCACGGCTCTCGTTCAATCTGAAAAAAATAATTGATCCACTCATTAGAATTGAGTATAATTTCATATATTTGTTCTGGGGATCAACAGGTTTCATAAAAATATTGTTTTGTTTCTATTGCAATTTGTGGTGGGTTAGGGGTAAAAACGCGCTAAATTGATTGGACTATATCACTGAATCCTGACAACTAAGTGGCGATCATTCGTTTACAAAATATTGAGCCATTTCATTGCAGACTATTAAATGCAGGAAAAAAAACCATGTAGCTTGCATGTTTTATTCTGGTATAATGTTTACAGACTGATATGGATGCTTGAATGTTATGACTTTATATGTTAATTTGATATATAGGTGGATTTTATAGGTGGATTTCATTATACGTTCAACACAAGGCTTCGGGATTTTGATGGTGGTTGTAAAATTCGAGGTCATGGGATATTTTTATGTTTTTTGTTGAAAGTTTAATGAGGTGATAATCATGAGGAAAGGTTAGGTGATGTAAGGATGAAGTGAGGTGAAGTTAAGTGAGGTGAGATAAAAAGAGTTGAGGTGAAGTGAAGTGAGTTGTGGTGAAGTGAGTTGTGGTGAGGTGAATTGAGGTGAGGTGAAGTGAGGTGAGGTAAAGTGAGGTGAGGAAAAGTGAGATAAGGTAGGGAGGGGAGGACAGTGCCACCACCGAAGTAATGAAAGAAGACGTGATGAAAGTAAATTAATATTGCTAAAAATAAATGGGTGTTTTCCCTCTTTTCATTTTTTTCCCTCGTCCTCTTTCTTTTTTATGCCCAGTTTGTTGATTTAGTTTTTCCTTTTCGTTGCTTTTATATTATTCTTTTTGTATTGTTCCTCCTCCTTCTTCTCCTCCTATCCCTCCTCCTCCTCCTCCTCCTCCTCCTCCTCCTCCTCCTCCTCCTCCTCCTCCTCCTCCTCCTCCTCCTCCTCCTCCTCCTCCTCCTCCTCCTCCTCCTCCTCCTCTCTATCCTTTCTCTCTTATTATCTAGTTAGTGTAGTATAGTTAAAGCAAACAGTCTTGTAAGGACCTATCGGTCTGTTGCTTGTTTGTGTTTCCTTTGTATTCCTTTGTATTCCTCCTCCTCCTCCTCCTCCTCCTCCTCTTCCTCCTCCTCCCTTTCGCCCATAACACCAGGAATGCTATTTATGCGCCGGCAGACCCATCAAGAACATTATTCCAGTCTAATCGCCGGAGCCTTGACGGAGACTGGTCAAAGGCGGAGGGAGGGACGAGCACACACACATAAAATGGAAGGCCAGAACGGCAGGCTGATGCGGTGATAGAAAGAGGCATTAGGGTCGTAAATTAGATAAGATATACGTAGATATAATTGA
>JACEEZ010002876.1:232705-245205 GCA_016584305.1 Chionoecetes opilio | reverse complement strand
GAGAGGGGGTAAGAAAAAAATGAAAAAATCACCAACGTGCCAGAGAAAGTTGAAAAAAAAATTGAAAAAAGGGCACACCTTTTAGGCAAAGGGAGAGACCAGACAAGTGGCCAAGGGGTGAAATAATGGTGGCCAAATTACAATGAAAATACGTTCTGGGCCTCATGGGGTTAAAGATGTGAACTGCGCATGAGACCCAAGCATCGATTTCTGTCCCCAGTTGTGATGAGGGTGAAAAAAAAAGGCACAACAGTCTTACCTGGTTTTCTTTTTTTCGTTCGCTTTGGGGCATGAAAGAGGGAAAAAAAATATATATGGTTGATATGTTTCCCTTTGGCTGTTGAGGTTTAATTAAATCGGGTGTGGACGCTGGTTGATTTGTTTTGGGGTGTGTGTGTTATGTGGGGGGGTGTGTTTTGCGGTGCGTGTGCGTGTGTGTGTGTTTGTGTGTGTGTGAGAGGGAGGGAGAGGGGAAGAGAGAGGAGAGGGGAGAGAGAGAGGAGAGAGAGAAGAGGAGAAGAGAGAGAGAGAGAGAGGAGAGAGAGGAGAGGAGAGAGAAAAAAAAAAATCGGAGCATACTTCTAAGAGGGGGAAGCAACGTACATGAAAAGTCTTTATAGGGGTTTTTTGGGCCATTATAAGAATCTAATATATAATAGTAGCAGTAGTAATAGTAGTAGTAAAGTAGTGGGAGTAGAGTAGTAGTGTGGTAGTCAGCCCCTTAGAAGTATCCCGGGAGCGAAGCAGGTCCTTAGTGGGCCTCGCGGCCCCTCCCGAGGGTGCTAAAAAGGGGACGGGGGACGCTTCCATACCACGGGGGGGGGCTGACGAACAGACCTGTATACACCCGCAAAACCCCTCGATAACCCAGAACTACCACGATAACCCGACCCCGCGCCCATCACCCACCACGCCCCCCACCCCCCCACAAACCCCCTGCAAACCCCCTCACCACCGCCCACCGCCCTGCATTCCTCTGACTCCATCTCACACTCGCCTCAAAAAAAACACAACTAACTTAAAACAAAAAAATCAGCAACAGCATAGACAAAACCTACAAAAAAAAATACTACAATCCCAGTCAATCAATTTTCACACACACACACACACACACACCACCACACACACCACACACACACACGACACACACACACACACAACACACACTATCACACACACACACACACACACACACACACACACACACACACACACCACACACACACACACACACACACACACACACACACACACACACACACACACACACACACACACACACACACACACACACACACACACACACACACACACACACACACACACACACACACACACACACACACACACACACACACACACACACACACACACACACACACACACACACACACACACACACACACACACACACACACTGAAAGATGCATTCATGGATTTCATAACTTGTTGCTGCCATAAATACTGTTTTTTTCAATATCATTAATATTATCTTTATAATTGTTATTATTACTTTTATCATCATTATCAGTTATCATATTAATCATTATCATTATCACTCATAGCAATTATCATTATCCCCATTATTATCATTATCAGCAATAGCAGCAGTAGTAGCAGCATGATCATTAATATTTTAACTATTACAATTATTGTCACTTCTTTTTTTTTCCTTACCATTGTCGTATTCCCTGGCAGGTTGAATGTAATTCTAAAAGTCTGCATCATCAAAATCATTTAATCTGTATAAATAAAGTTTGCTTTCCTGATGGTGACAGGATATATTAATCTAAATTCTAAAGACTAAATTATCGAGCTAAATCTTTGACGCAGATTAAAAAGTCACAGACATTCAAGTTTACAAGTGATTTTTGGAGCAGGTGACAAGCATTGACGGGAAGTAAAAGGTACAAATGGGGTCTAATGCTATGCTGCGCGTGGCCTTGGTGCTTATCTCCGTCGCATTAGCTCTTGAGCTTGCTGTGGTGGGTGAGAACTCATTACCCCGGGACACAGGGTTAGTGTGACATCCGGGTTACCACATTTACCTTCCCCAGGTTTCTCCAGGTACCCATTTATCGACCATCCCCGAAAGGAAGAATGAACAGCTGATTGGGCTGGCCGCCGGCTTGCCCTGACCCGGATTCGAACCATGGCCCGCAGATTCGTTCGCCTTCCCACGACACCACAACGTTCCCGCGCGTCAAGGCATCATCATGGCGCCCGCCGTAGCCTTTGTCGAGCGCGGGATGACACCAAGGTACACGGGCGTCTGTCTCACCAGCTTGTATGCATCAGCTGTTTTTTATATCGTTGCTACATAAATCCTCGTCGGCTGAGCTCCCTGTCATCACATTCACCTGGCAGTGATGTGGATGTTCCCTTCGCGACACTCACCTGCCCCCCCCCCCTTTCCCCCCCTCCTCGCCCCTTTCCCCCCCCTCCCCCCTTCATAAATTCCCGACATGCCTGGCTGGCGGGAGCTCGTCTAAGGCTAACTGATGCATGCAGGAATGGACACTAATGGTTATTGTAGCAATGAACCACATGCTTCGGTTTTTTTTACAGCGGAGCTCCTATGACTTGATTCTGGAAAATAATTGAAAATGATCGAAGTATAACGCGACAGGAATACTGAGTCATGCCTTTAATGGTCTGAAATACAGCGACTCTCCTGTTGTAGCCTGGTGGGGAGGTACAGTATATAGATGGCCTGGTCTTCAATGAGGCTGTGGAGAGTCGGCAGAGGTGTAGTCAGAGAGGCCACGGATCACTGGAGAACGTAGCGCGTGAGAAGAATGGCACTGGAAGGTAGAGTGTTACGGAAATGTCAGGAAAGGGTTGTAAGGAGACTGCAGAGAAAGATGACCAAAATGATGCACGGAGCTGAGAAACTTATAAAGAGAGGCTGATATGCCTTAAATAACATTCCCATAAATGACATAGGGTAGGAGGTGATCTGATAAAGTATCAGTATAAAGATGGCTGAAAAGGGACAAAGAAAGGTGATACAAATAAGTGTCTCATGGTCACAGAACAAGTTAGGACACGCACTAATGGTGATCAGCTTCATAAATACAGATCAAGGAAAGAGATAGACAGAACTGGCTCACAAAATTAGGGTAGGAGAGAAATGGATCAAACACCATAACTGCGAGAAGAAGTGCACGTACGATATATAGATTAAGGAATACCTTAGATAATTAAAAGATGATGATTGATAAATGGTAAGTTCTGAGAGTATAGGAGTAGCTCTAAGCCAGTGTTTCTTACCTGGGGGTGCTAGCACCCCCAGGGGGTGCTGAAATCAATTTTAGGGGGTGCTGGGAAATGCTCCATATATGGCAGTACTATGTTAGACTTCCTCGCAATGGATACGAAAGTATCGAAGGGATACTTTTAGATAATAGTACTTATTTTTATTCATAACTTTAACTCATAATACGACTTTCATTGATAGTGTACTTTCACGAGTGCTGATGTCTAAACGTGAGACGGTGAGACCGCGCACGGCAGCAGTAGTTACTAGTAGCAGTACAGCTCAAGCCCCCGCCCGACATCGTTGTGTTTCGCCTAACTTCAAGTTCATAATTCTGGTTTAAAGACCATTGAAAGGTATACTCTTTCGCATACGCTCTAACTCACTCATAGAATCTCTCTCTCTCTCAATGCGTCGATTCATTTTTTTTTATAGAGAATGTTATGATGAGCCGTGTCAAATCTGCCCAATTAATGGGCCTGGAAAATGTTGAGCTACCGTAACATTAAAACCTTTTGCTGTTTTATTTAAAAAATAGCATGGTTGACTATAAATATGTACACATATAATAAGTGAACATTATCATTATCTCTACCCCCGAAGGTGGGAATAATACTATGTGTTCGTCTGTGTTGTGCTTGGTTCTTGTTAACATCACTATAAGGTTTGTTGCTCCAATTTTTCTTGAAGTATTTTGGAGGGGAACTTTACTCTGGTCAAAAAACCAATCAAGTTAATTTTGAAGGTCAAAGTCTAAGTTCGATTGGTGCTGTTTTGATAACAGCTTCTTTGTTTTGTCCATAGTTGTGTGATTCTGCAATGCCAAAGACGCGTAATGAAGTGACGAATATGTCACGTATGGCTTCAATGCCCTGGAGATCCCCGAAAGCCTGGATGATGGTGGGACCAGACCGGGCACAATGTATGACCTTGCCATTTATTATTTGTAACTCAAATTTGAAGTATGCTAGACTCCGAGAGCACCAAGTGAAGCATCTAGCTGCAGAACATGAATAGTTGCAAGCAACTGTAAATGAAAAAGTAAAAGAAAAGCTAAAAGATCTCAGGATATTTTTTTACATTCTGCGTTGATTTTTTAAACATTACTCATTTGTGTCACATCATATTCAAATAAAAATAAACATTTTTTCAGTTTCCTTGTTAGTGATTCTATTAAAACCTATAGACTACATAAGCTACCTAAAACTACCTAACCTAACCTAACCAACCTAACCCCAACCTAACTAACCTAACAATTTTTCTCATCCAGATTTTTCCGCCTTTCTTTTCTGCACTTTCTTTCATTTCTCCTTTCTTCTTGGTTTTTCTTAATTTTCTTCAAACAAAACGTATTCTCAAGTTTATTTACTTTTCATATTTTTATTTTATTCGCTGTGGATTATTATAGTTTTTTTTTTTCCCATTATTTTATAAACTTTATATTCTCACGTTTCTTCAAACCTAAAACTTAACTTTTTCTTTATATTTTCCTACAATGATTTCACAAATTTTCCCTCATTTCGATTTCCACTTTTCTGTATATTTCTCCTGTAATCACCCAATACCTTCTCATCCTTTCTACAATTTCTTCCGTCCATTAATATAGGCTTAATGACCCGTTAAGGCCGTCCAATACACTAATGAAGGCAGCTGGAATATATATATTTTTTAGAAGGCCATCATATTTGCAATTATAAGATTTTACTCCAGTTTTCATCCTTTTTGCAACTATCTTTTTTTGTTTTTTTTTTTTTTTTTTTTTTTTTTTTTTTTTTTATTACCATAACTGATATCTTAATTAATTTTTCTTCAAATGTCGGCTTAATAATTTTAATCTCTTAGCTTCGTTACGTTTCGACTATTCTTTTTTTCCTCCTCCTCCCCCCTCCTCCTCAGCCTCCGCCTCCTCCTCCTCATCCTCATCCGCCTCCTCTCCTCCTCCTCCTCCTCATCCCTCCTCCTCCTCCTCCTCCTACGCCTCCTCCTCCTTACTCCTCCTCCTTCCTCACCTCCTCCTCCTCCTCTCCCTCCTCCTCCTCCTCCGTCCCTCCTCCGCGCAAGTATGTAATAAAACATTGCAAAGGAATCCAAATCAAACCGAAAAGGTTCTTTCAATACGTTCGAAGTAAGAAAAACGTCAAACAGTATTGGGCCACGGAAAGATAAAAATAACATCTTGGAAATGATAATAAGAGATGGCGTTCGACTCAATGATTACTTTAAATTGCGGTATTATTAAAAGAAGACGATAGCTCCATTACCAGAACAGTAAACATGTATCGGGACTCGAAAGTGATAGATTGGAAATAGGAGAGAAACTAGTATGACGAAAATATCAAAGTATTGCAGAACTTTCACCAGCAAAATCCGTGGGGGGGACGAAATTTCGCCGCGACACTTCGAGAATGTCACAGTCAACTTTCGCTCCCTAAAGATTATTCTCAAATAATCGCAATGGACAAAAATGTCTGTATGTGGAAATTGCTAATGTTACACCGATATTCAGAAAGGGAGTAAAAGCCTCGCAAGTAATTATCGACAATTAGTTCAGCGTCCGTGATTGTTAAACTATTGAGAAAATATTGCGGATAAATAGTGTACTTTTCTCGATGAAAATAACTCCATAAACTAAACTACCAGCATGGTATTTCGGAAATAAGGGATCCTGCTTAACAAACCTACTCGATTTTTAAGGTATTTATTCAAACTGGGTAGAGGCTAAAATTCCCTCGGATGTAATATACTTGATTTTCAAAGCCTTCTATACAGTTCCAATAAGCGACTTTTGACCAAAGCTCAAGGGCACATGGCTTAGGATGAGCAATTATTTTCATGGATGGCGAGTGGCTTTCAAATCGCACAACAACGGGTAGTAATAAAAAAAAAAATTGGGGGGGCGAGGGCAGGCATCTGATTGGTTAGATGTTACTAGTGGGGTGCCTCAGGGCTCGGTCTTGGGTCTACGCTTTTTTTTCTGATATTACTATCAATGATCGGGATCGCGGATGTATCTAAAATATCGAAATTTGCAGATGACACAAAAAGGCGGAAAGCATATACTAGAGAAAACTGCGAGCTCATACAATGATCTTCGACAAACTATTCAGATTGGAGTGATAACATGGCTATAAAATTCAATTCCGATAAATGTAAAGTAATGCAATATAGGCAACGATAACCCTCAAAATATAACTACAAATGCAAAATAAAATCGCTAACTGAAGTACAGCAGGAAAAAGATTATGTGTCATATCAGTAACGATCTAAAACCAGTACGCCATGCTAGATGCAGTAAAAAGGCGAAATATGATGTTGGGCTTCATTTAACGCAACTTTGAACATAATACTCCCGAAAAGTAATGACACAATATACACGTCATTGGTAGGCCGCACTTAGAATATGCCGTTCAATCTGGTGCCTGTTTCGTAAAAGATCAGGCCAAATGGAATCAGTGCAAAGAAGAGCAACTAAACAAATTCCATCCTCTTGTGAAATGCATCTTATGAAGAGAGGACTGCGGAACCTAAATAGGTTTTCCATAAAGGATCGTTAGAATCCGTGGGGACTGATAGAAAACTTTAAGATCCTAAAAGATTTGTGCATTAATCAAGAGAACTATTTGAGCTTTTCTCCTCAAGTGACAACAAGAAATAATGGCTAAAGCTAAACGGTCAACGTGCATCACAGATCTCCGTAAAATTATTCAATGTTAGAGTCGTTGAACGAATGGAACAAGCTTCAGCCAATGTTGTGAAGCCAGCACAATAACTACATTTAGAGAAAACAGACTTGACGCGCACTGTATAAAATAAAATGGGTATGATAGTGAACGCGAATTCATATTTAGTCCTCCGGAGCGATAGTTTATGGTAGTGGTAGTTGTTTCAGTATATTTCATATCCTATCATTCTTCACTACGTAAATTCCCAGTCTATCTTCTTTAGGGACATGGTATCATTTCCAGCAGTTTTCTTACATGTGTTGATAGTTAGTAGTGTATATAGTTCAGCAGATACCGCGTCATGGACCAATTAGGTCTCCTGGTGATCTGTTATTCCTATGTAATCCTATGTAATCCTCATCCTCACGGTGACCTCAGGCAGCAATAATCAGGGCCTCTTCGTCTCATCAAAGAAATTCGTTCTCTTTGATTTCCACCAATCGTAAACTTGCTATTCTCCTTCATTCCCAATTTCCTTGCTTCTTTCTGAAAATGTCATGTCCTACTTTATCTATCCTTTGTTAGAGGATTATGTTTTCTTAAGATTTTTAGTGTTCAGGTCTTGAAAGAAGGTTTTTGTACATAGAATAGTTGGCAAAAAAAAGTATTGAGTTATAACTATCTTCTTGGGCTTATATAAAGTAAATTTACTTCAATAGTTACTTACTTATTTACTTCTATTATATTACTTTAGTTTTCTTTACTTCTTACTTACTTAACTTCATTCGTTTTTTTCACTTTTTTCCAATTTTTTTTTATAACTGTGGAGTGTTGAGTATTCATATCCTTCAATATTTTCACATATTTCGGATGAATGTGAACGTCGTCAGGACCTTAGAAGGAAACGTTCACGCTTCGGTTACACATTCACATAATCATGCTACTTAAACTAACGTTCCTTCTTGGCTGCCACGTAAAAAAAAAAGAGAGAGAGAAGAAAGCTTAGCACAGAGACAAATATATAATACTCATCCAGTTTCATGCAACAACCCTCTACTAACGGAAAAGAACGTTTCTTCAGACAAAAACATTACCAAAGACATGACCAAAGTCCTTCGCCACCTTGCAAAAAACTTCATCATGGCCTTGAGAAAAAAGTTCATACTGGCCTTCAGAAAAAACGTTCATCATGACCTTGAGAAAAACGTTACTCCAGGCTAGGAACAAAAACATATCTACGGATTTCAGGATAAACATAACCAAAGACAGAAAGACCCACACACACTACATACATACACAAATTGTGAGTGTCGTGGTGTGTATTGTATAAATTTTTTTGTTTTAAGTATACAACTAGTTATATATGTATAGATGTATGAAAGTTTTTTAAAAGTAAGCAGGGAACAAAAATACAGTATTCCTTGTTTGCGGCAGAAATCGCCACCTGTGTTTTGTTGTTAGGACATAATAATTGTGTAAGGAATGGTTGACGTGGTGGAGGCAGCGGTGACTTGCCTCAATCTGCTTCTTGACTTTAGTCCTTCACCGTGTGTCTGCGTGTTTCTTCACTCCTTCTCTCCACCGTCCTCGTCATCGGACATTTCCAAAGTCATTCTTCACTCTCAGGATGTGAATCATCCTCAGCTCCTCGTCCCTCCATCTCTTGGTCCACGCGCGCTGCGGGCCCGCGGCCGCCCTCTCTCACTCCCACAACTCTCCCCTCGCCTGCCTAGCGCCTCAGCCGTGGCCTCAGCCACACAATTCACTCATCTCCTCATACCGCAGGGCCGCCGGTCTTGGCCGCTTCGTTCCTTTCTTGTTAAGCCTCCGGCATCCCCCTCATCTCCCTTCTCTCTAACTCCTCTGGCGCTTGGCCTCGGCCCTCGCCTCCCTCTCCAATCGCCATCTTCTGTCGCACGCTTCCACTTCGCCTTTCTCTTCTGCTCATCTCTTTCGCCATCCTCTCCATCTCCTCCAGCGGGCCTCTTGGGGAGGGAGGGCGTCCTCGCATCCTGCTCCCGCTCCCATTTGCTAGGGCCTGGGCCTTCGCCGTGGGCACGCGGTAGGGAGGCCACGCGCTTCCGCACCACGGCTGGTACAGGGGCTCCTCGGCCTTCGCCCTCCTCTTCATCACCTCCAGCCGGACCTTCGCTTTCCTTCTTCGTCCCTCCAGCCGGCCTTCGCCCTCCCTCTCCATCTCCTCAGCCGGGCCTCTTGGGAGGGAAGCGTCCTAGGATCCTCCTCCCGCTCCCCTCTTGCAGGGACCTTGCCGTGCTGCGCCACACGATGGGCACGCGTAGTGGAGGCCGGCGCCTCCGCAACCCGGGGCGGGGGGGGGGGGGGGCTGTTTACAGGGCTCTCGGCGTGGCTCCTCCCTGCCCCTTCCTTGTGGGATCATGTGTGTTTGTACGGGATACTGTAGAGTAGATCGTCTATAGACACGCTGGCAGACTCCTTGAGTCTTGATCAGTACGTGCGCACGGCCGTTAAAACAGGAGGGTAGCAATATAAGGATGTATTTTTATTGTGGTAGAGTGAGGGCGTCAACTCCAACCTCCTCAGGTCATTCTTCTTAACTCCAACCTCCATCTCTAGTCTAAGTTCAATCACTAAGGAGGCCACGCCTCATGTACACTGATGGCTGAAACGCAACGTATACGAAGGTGTGTGTGTGTGTGTGGTGGTGTTGTGTGTGGGTGTGTGTGTGTGTGTGGGCTGTGTGTGTGCGTAATAGTAATAGTTTACGACCGGATGCTCTCCTGACAGGCAACACAGTTTTCAGTGAGGACCTAGGTCTAAGCAGACATTCAGCTTTCTACAATTTCCTTATGTTTTTATCGAGGTGGGTCAAGGAAGCATAGCAAGAAGGCACAAAGAGTCTGCAAAATAATAAATACATAAATACACATCTCCAGGGGAAGGCTTTCTAAGTTTTATGCTAGGTTTACAGTGTGGCAAAGGTGAGCAAAGTATATAAGAAAATAGGGAAATAAGAAAATAGGATCTACAAGAGGCTGTGAGACCTTACACGTGGTAGTTCCTGTAAAAAGGTTGTTAGCAACAAAAGGATGCGAAAGGTGTCGGCAATGTTGGGGGTGAATGAACTACAGCACACGGCCTTCAACTGTTGCAGGGACGAAGGAGGGAGGAACCGAGGAGGAGAGAGGGGAAAGGAAGCTAGGTGGCGGCGCGGGTGGATTAAAGTGGGCTGGTGGACGCGACGCCCAATGGAGCACCTGTGAGTGACGCGGAATCTCTGATGTGGACGTGGCGGCGGTGCATTGTGTGTGTTCCCTGCACGCACCCACGCATTATCCTGAGCCGCTTTCTGCCATTATTCCCGGACGTATTATTGGCACAAACACACACACACACACACACACAACACACACACACACACACACACACACACAACACACACACACACACACACACACACACAACACACACACACAAACACACACCACACAACACAGGACACACACACACACACACAAACACACACACAACACACAACACACACAACACACACACACACACACACCACACACACACCACACACACACACACACAACACACACCACACACAACACACACACACACACACACACCACAACACAACACACACACACACACACACCACACACACCATCTGTTCGCCATTTAAGAGTCATAGACAACGCTCGTACACGAAGAAGGAACGGTAGGAAAACAGGACATAGTGCAGGATGCGGATTCTTACCTATGAAGAAAATCTATAAAAGAAAAATACAAGTGTTTGGTTTTAAGCATTAGGAGGAAAGAAAAAAAAAGGCCAAAATGTGGTCATGATTTACAAATGTGGATACATGAATGTAAGAAATTGACAGTTCTGATAATGTAATACCCACAATGAGATCACATGAGGACGCAATCAACTTGAGTTAAAATAAAATGATAATAAAACACGAAGACGGGACGCCAACCAAAAAAAAAAAAACCTGGATGGCGGCTGACCACTTATCAGAGGAAGCTAATTATGGCAAAATTAATTCAATCTCAAAAAATTCACATAATTCATGTATGTGAAACCGTATAAGAAACAGGACACAGGGCAGTTGACACATTCACAATAATAACAGTGCAAAAATAATGCGAGAAAAATCGAACAGAAATACTGACACGAGAACTATTGGTATAATTATTGTCTTCCTGTTTCGCTTTTAAAATCTCACCTGCAGATAAAACAGAATGATCTTTCCCATGTATTGCCCGCAAAAAACGGCAACTTAATAAAACAAATATTCAATAGTCTACTCTTTTCCGATATTACTCCATTCCTCACATAAACAAAACAAAAATGTAATTCTCCCCCACTTTCGGGAAATCGAAAAAAAATCTGCCTTCATATGTTATTTATATTAATCAAAAATTTATTGAGCAAATTGCAGGGACCCATCAATCTAGACATGACAAAGACAGCTACATCGACTAATAGAAGCGCACATGAAGAAAATCGGCGCCGCTTTTTAAACATGGCTTAGGGAGGTCTAACGTGGAGCTCATGTTAAGACTCAAGTAGTACCAATGCCAAGAAAGGCGTGCTTTATACGCCAGCAGCGAGAGCTAACATAGGTCCTATGTTGATCCACGACTGCGCTTGGGTGGTAGCCCTGAAAACCAGGGAGATTCATATATTGTGGGGACGGGAGCTCCCACTCCCCACATCTCCCTGCTTCTCTTTTATATTCTGATTCTTTCGGAGGAGCATTTGTCTCCGGCGCCATGCTACCGAGAACAACAAAACACACCATACCATATATGAACCTATATTCTTTCATTTATTCCACTTTTTTTACCCAACATTTTCCTTGATCTTCAGAAGCTCTTCACATTATCGGAGTCAAGATTGTCATGGTCATGTTATAGTTATTATTAGCTGCACAACTAAATGATGCCCTTAATAACTAGTTGATAGTTAGGATAGTTGATAGATGATAGTGACAGTTTTTTAGGTGATAGTGGCGTATGTGAGAGAGAGAAAGAGATCATGCATGAGTGAGAGGACAGGTAAGATTTTGAGAATGAGGGGATAGATGGTGTGGAAATGGAGACTTCTGGCCCGTGCCTCCCCGTAACGTAGAGGAGTTGTAAGGAGCCGCTGTTCCAGCGTAGACTAGACTTTATGACCAAAAAGAGAAATAAATGTCTCCTCTGTTTCCATAACATATGAATGCAAGTGCTGCTGTAAGGTCGTATAGTGAGAGGGACTATTATATTGCTGATAGTCTGGACTCTGCGGACGAGGAGAGAGAAACAAACCCAGATTTCGTAGGGCGCCAAACGCGGTCTTTAAAAAAATATTTCAGAGTCATAATCTGCAGTAGACGCATGTATACATTCATATTTTGCCAAACAGACTATTGACAATACCGCTAATTTGTCTTTTTTAAAAAAAAGCATGGGGGGGGGTGGGGGGCCAAATTTTTTTTTTTGACATAGTATCGTAAATATTCATTAGACTCAAGTGTGAAGGGTCTGGGTTTCTAACATTTCCAATACTATTCTCGTTAGTTTTAGACCAACTTAAGACTAATCCC